>VWYP01034995.1:352816-431757 GCA_013400435.1 Pycnonotus jocosus
ACAACTGAGATTTTTCTGGTTTATATGTTTAAATACAATTTATATATAAATATCACATATATAAGCACCATTTACACAGATATATACATATATATATGTATATAAAAATAGAAAACTTCAGTTGATAAATGGTCTGTTTCAAAGTGCCCACTGCTCCACAGATCAAATTTGCAGTGCTCAGTTCATACATGTGAAGTTAAAGGGGTAATTTCACTGTGCCTTTCTGCCTGAGGGTGTTCCTAGATAGTCTTTCAGTCTAAACCTGAGAGTTTGACTCCTTTGAGAAGGAAGAGATAACATCAGCTATCAGACAACATTTGATTTCTAGCTGGAGTTTGAAGTAAAGGCTAATAACAGCCAAAAAGTGATATGTTTCAGGAATAAGAATTTCCTTGAATGATCCAAGGAAAATGTCAAGGCGTGACCTCAAACGATACAGAAGACAAAATTAAAACTAATAACTACCTTGAGGTAAAAAGGATACAGTGATGAAGCCTTTCAGAGCAGACTTTCTCAGCAATGCCAGTTACATTCCTAAACTAGATACAGGAGACTTTGGAAAAATTTTTCACATAGTCCCATCTTATGTTTTCAAGCTGACATAAACTGAGCTCTTGGGAACCGCAAATAAGTCAGACACAAAGAAAAGAATTACAGAATAATCTCAGTCCGGCCTCTTGCTTCAAGTAGAATTTGCTGGGATGAGCTCCAAGGGTGAAATTTATCCCAACCTGTCTGGGCAACATGTGCCACTGCTAGACTGTCCTAATAAAACACTCAACATTTAGTATTTATACATTAATATATGCCAATGGGGAAATAAGGAAAAATCAATGCTTAGAGCTTTAAAAAAGAAACCCAAGTCGAACATAAAATCCTGTTAGAGAAGGCAATAAAGTTGTTTAAATTGAGTGTATACAATGTCTTCATGAAAGTCTAGCTTCAGGAAATGTTGGAACAAAAATGTAACTAGATTTAATTTTTATTATTATTCATAAATGAAGAAATAGGTATCTATATTGCCATAGCAACAAAATTCCTTGTGGTTTTTCTCTATAAACTTGAAAATGTAGTGCTTTCACATGAAATTAAAACCAGAGCCCAGAAGCACAAAAAATATTAAAGTAGTGCATTTATAATAGGAAACTTAATTTTCTGACCAATTGGTTTTGCCTCCAAATTAAAAGATTGTTGAAAGGGATATTTAACACTGAAGACAATTTTTGAAAAGTAACCTTTCACTCCATAACTAAAAATTATCTCAGACTCCAATTTTTCTCTAAGAATCACACATGTAGCTTTGTAGAAATAGTAGCTGCTTGTTAGCTCAGGGCATAGCTCCTTTTTAAAGAAATGATTGTGTAGACAAAGATGTAATCTATGCTGCACATGAAAGCTGATTCTGCCTCTTGAAAATGTAGCTTCTAAGATGTTGTTAATCACAAAATTAGTGAATAAATTTAGGGAAAGGCTTTTACTGGAAGTCGTTTTCTCCAGCAAAGAGGTATCTGCATGAATTTAGCATCGATTCAGCAATCCTGAAAGCCCTCTGACCTGAATGGCTCTTAGTACCAAACTAAGCCCAATTGCAAATTTCAGGTGGCAGAGTTTGAAGCCAAAATCAGAGTGAAAGTACTCTGCAATCTTTTAGCTGGTGGACCGCATTTGCATTTTGCATTTCAGTATCCCCTTTGGATTCACAAACGGAGTTCTTAATGGTTACTCAAAATATCTTTTCATTAGCAGCAGACTTCTTGCAGCTCTCATGAAAGTATCTAAGCAAGGAGACTCGAATATGAAGGTCTTTTATTGCTTATTCTTTTCAAGTCAGAATCTTAAACTTTGCTGCTTTTATTAAAAATCACATCAGAGTTTAAGAATTTGGGGGCTTTCTGGAAGAGACAAAAGTAGGTAATTTTAATTCAAAATTTTTCACCTGACCTGCTCTTCTTGAAGTCACTGGAAGTTTACCAGACTGAAGTGTGGCATAACTCATACAAAAACCACCATGTGGACTCTGCTTTTTAGTGAATTTTCTCAGATGACCAGGGTCTCCTCTGATGAACACATTTCATTTTCAGTAACCAGGATAAACCACTTAGTCTTTTCTCCACTGATTTGACAAGGGTAGCAATTTTAGATTATATTTTGAATGTCATATTAAAAATTCATAATTGAGTTGTGAGAATGAGTAATTATATCAAGACCAAGAGAATTAAGGAGATAGATGTGACACATTTCATTTATCGACAATTTATTTCTTTTTAAAGTCTTTTTTTAAGTCTTCCTCAATAAAAAAAATTACTGCCATTTCAGCTCTAGCATTTAAAAGTTCTTTGAAATTTTATGTATTTGTCCTCATGACATTTTCCCCTTCTCCACATTTTATTTATGTACTAATTGACACCAAGTGGCCTTATCATCAATGTCACTGACAGTTTTGACTGATGAAATCACCCACTGCTGTTATTTCAGCAGCCCATTCTTATCAGTTACAGAGCAGCCACTGATTGCAGGGTATTTCCAATTGACAAAGGAGATAAGTGTACCAAAACATTCCCTGCTTCAACTAGCAATCCATCTGGGCATACCTAATTTCCAGGGGAAAAGAAATTCATGCTATGTGCATTGCTAAATTGGTAATTGCTACCATTTCTGCACTGGACTCAAAAAGCATGGAAAAGATGAGATAGAGACAGAGAAGAAAAACTCTTCTTCAAATTGCTTTAATTTTGGACCACAGATGTATCTGAGGGCTACTTCTTGATATAAATCTGTAATTGGACACAGACTTTTGAAACTTCCAATAATATTTTCAAAGGACCTTAAAGGATTTAAATACTCACAGCTAAATTGGATCAGAAATAAGATGTTCGATTCTTTTTGTTCAAAGAAATGTATTAACTAAACCCCAAAATATATAAATGTGTCTAGTTTAGGTACCAAAACAAGGAAGCCTTAGATCAAATCTCCAGTTTTCACCTCATATGAAAGAAAAAGTGTTTTTACTTTGAATATCCTTAGATACTTCTAGTCCTGCCCTTTATTATTTCCTTCTCTGTTTTCCAGAGTCTGAGCATATTTTGCCTAATTCACATATACATTCTTAGTACATAGCACGGTCACAATCTTGCCACAGCAAGCACAAGCCAGGACTGTCCCTGTCCACACTAAATACTGGAAGCAATATGACCAAGGTCCAGCTTGAGCCATCTGCCCTTTGGTATCCTGGGTATTTTCAACAACACAACTTTTACAGGGGGATGGGCAAACTCAGGGTGCCCTGCAGCCTGTCACAGCACTCTGCCTGCAGTAGCAGCAGCAATCACTTTAAATTAGTGCAGATGGGAATTCCAGCTCCTAGGTCTGTGCATACAAAGCATCAGTTCACTCTTGTACTTTTCCTCATGGAAGGAAGCCATATGTGCACTGCTGAGGTGCACCTCTCTATGACTCAGTCTGGGTATCTAACCTGAGTACTCCAGACACACAAGGGCAAGACTGTACCCCTAAGATGGCAGAAAGATGCCCCTGTACTTACTTTTTTTGTATTAGCTGGTTCACGTGGCATCTCCTCAGATCCTACTCACCCCACATTCACTCCATGTAGGAAGCCTAGTCACAAACCTGGGAGAGGAATCCAGCCTCTGAACCAGTGCAGCAGTATTTGTTTCTTCAGCTAGAAATTAACCAAGCCTTCTACATAACAGCTGAATCCTATAGCACTCATCAGAAGACTGTTCAGGGCCCGACCTTCTTGAAACCTTTAATTATTTTAGCAGCAGCCGTAAGCTGCTGTGTATTTTTATCAAAAAAGTTAAAGCATCTGATCCACTAAGGAATGAAAGAGAGCACAGCCTATCATGGGAATTTTGACCTCTTTATTTAAATATGATAAGGCCAAAAAGGCAAATGAGATAAGTATGAACTTTAGGAATTAATACAGCAGAGCAAATCATCCCTGAAATCCAAATACATCTAGACTGAAATCCAGTCAGCCTGACCTACTAACACAGCAAGCCAATGAACAACTCCTAGCAAAACAGCCTTCTAAAATAAGAGAAAGTTTCTTAGAGAGTTAACGAAGACAGGGAGATAACTTCAAAGGACTCTAGAGAGTTACTCTCCTGTAACCCTAAATTTTACCCCCTAAGCTAGACTGTCAGGGCAGCAGTGGGTCTGCTTTTCCTGTGCATTTATTTCTTTTCACATGATAAATGAATATATGCAAACTGTGCAGCAACTAATTTCCCTCTTGAGCCTGAGCTTGGAAGTGCAGCTTCTAGATGAACATTGGAAAACATGAAGTTATCTCTAAATTTAGCACATTCATATGGGAATCCACATGGTGGCAGAGTGGAGGATGGGAATAGGAATAACTCAGTCTGTTGATGCAGCTCTGAACAATAGAGTAGAGTAGAATAGAATAAAATAGAGAATAAAATAATCTTAATTGAAAGAGATCTACAACAATCATCTAGCCCAACTGCCTGACAAATCCAGGGCTGACAAAAAATTAAAGCAGGTTTTTAAGGGCATTGTCCAAATGCTTCTTGAACACAGAGGGGCTGCAGGTATCAAACATTCCTCCAGACAGTCTGTTCTAGTGTTTGACCACTGTTTCTATAAAGAAATAGATCCTTACCTCATGTCTGTACCTCCTCCGACACAGCTGTGAACAATTCCCATGGTGAATGTCATGGCTTATTTCCTTTGCAGCATCCAAGGAGGAATATATTCTGCTAAATTTCATCTAAGGGGTTTTTTGCATGAAAATTTTCAGCTTCCTACATGTCTGCATACCTACCCTTTATACACATGCATACAGAAACACCTACAGGGTTCCAAGGATATACTTGGTATATACTTAGATCTTTGAATGGATTATGCAATTCTAACATGCGTAGGCTATAGGAAAACAAAGGGTACTGCTTAAACAGAAAAGAATTAGGCAGAGTAAGTTCTAGAGAGTTAGCAGACTATTAGTATCAGGTCTTCTCTTTTCACTAATTTTGAAATTAAAACAAAAAAGTTTGAATGAAATTTTGAAATAAGATGTCCTTCCAAACAAATAATAACAAGCCTTTTGCATGGTGCTTGACAATGATTCCCTTTTTTCTCCACTAGCTTTTTTTAGCATTTTAAATTTGCCAGTGAAAGTAGCACTTTGAGGAATTTCTCACAAAAAGCAACAGAAATTAAAAAATGAGAATGTAATTAAGGGGTGCATAAATATCAAGTAGAAAGAGGGAAAGAGCCACAATTATTATATTTTCCTTCACCCATTGATTATGTCATCAAAGATAATTTCTGTTTACTTTCTTTCCTTCTGTGAAACATTAGAGAATGGAGCTTCTTGCTTGTGTCTAATATAATTCACATATGAGCCATTAGTCTGATGCTTCTGTTGTACTTCAGAATGATTTGGAACAAGCTGATTCCTTTTCCTCATACATAAGAATTTTCCCAGAGAGGTGTGATTACATTGCTGAGGGTCAGTCATTGCTTACTTTATCTAGATATTTGGAAGTTTGTATGACTAAAAAGACTGACAGAAAAAAAACATGTTTGAGGTATAGCCAGTTAAGAAGGCACTCCGCCCCAGATTTTTAACAGCTTTTCATCTCTGTATTTAACAGAGCCACATGTCATTTGTATAAAAACAGAGTAACCAGATCTATGCTGGATAACACTGGTGTGTGACAAGCCTCGTTGATCTCATATCCTAAGTTCAAATTCAATTTTAATTTTTTTTCAATTTGCCTGAAAATACAGTCTAAACATTTTCCTTAAAAAGTTACATGAGACACCCACTCAGAGTCTTAGCAATGAAAGTTCAAGAGAATGAGTGGTTTCTAAATAGTAGGAGATTCATTAGTAAGGAGACAGCAAGGTATCTTAGATATCTTAGTGCAAGTCATATCTAAGATAAATTGCGGCAACCAAAAAACTATGCAAGCAGTTTTGGAGAAGTATTGGATATGGTTTTGTGGTTTTCATTGGGTGCTTTTTTTTTTTTTTTGGCTAGTCTTTCACTTAAAAAAATCTGTTTTGATTTTGAAGTAATGGAGCACATTTTCTTGAAACTATATAAAATTGTTAAAGAATCTATAGTTCTATATTTCTGTATCTACATAAGTATCTCAATCAACCAATTATTGTACTCAAAACCCATCAAAATCAAGAGCAAGTTTCAGCAGAACCTGGAAAAAATGACGCTTTCACTGATTTTTATGATTTAATCCATGCTTATAGCAAACCCACAGTTTACTCCATACTAGTAGCAAAACCAAAGATTATTTCTTGATTAGGTGATTTTCTAGATGCAAAGATGCAGACAGAAAGTCAACATGGTGAAACAATCAAAAATTAATCAAAACAAGCCAGCTGAAAATAAAGGTTTAACATTGCTACAATATCTGGAAACAATCACAGTGACACTAACCTGTAAATTCTGTACATTTCTAGGCATTAACACTAGGTTAATTTTTACTCCATTATAGTTAATAATATGAAGTTACGTTTCCTATTTGTGCTTCAGTTAAAAGCCAAATAGCTCCTCTTCTTGGAAAGCTCCAAAACTGAAAAATAAATTATTCACATTCTTCTTTCTCTCCATTAGCTCAAAAAATTTCATATGGCTTCATATTAAAGTTATTGCCTTAAGGCTATCACATTGCTTATGCATCCCCCCCAAAAACTCAAATCCTCAGCTAAAAATCTTATTAAACATAATGAAGCAGAAATCAATCAATTTATGAAGTACAGAGAATTTTTTTTAAAAAACCCCATACATCGAGGTGCTGCGCCAAATATTTTTAACTGTTTCTTTACAAATTCCTTTTATTTTACAATCACCAAAGAATTCATGTCAGAAGAACACCTAGTCCAAAAGCAAGTTGAACTCCAGATGTGGTCTGGCAAATGTCAAGTGAAGGGCTACAGTCACACTCTTAGATCTCCTGCTTATGCTCTGGCCAGCATGGCCCAGATGTCCAGCCCTCATTGCCACACAGACATGGTGCTCACTCATGATCATTTTGCTGTTTGTGAGGACCTCAGGCCCTACTCAGCAAAGCTGTGATCTAACCAGTCAGTTCCCAGTCTGCACTGCTCAATGTGGTTCTTGTGCTCCAGCTCCAGAACTTTGCATCCATCTTTAATGAACTTCTAGAGGTCCTTGTCTGCCTGTTTCTCCAGCTGGTCAAGGACTCTGAAAATGGCAGATGTTTCCACCAGCCACTTACTCCAAGTGTGTGTCTACCATTAATTTGTTGAGGGTATGCTCCTTAACACAGTCCAGATTGGTCATGAAGAGCATTGGGCCCCATAAAAAACCCAGCAAATATCTTATTCCATTGGCTACCTGTTAAGCTTTGAACCATTGGCTCCTTGAGCCCAATGGTTTTGTTCATGCAGCACCTGTGTCACAAATGTGTGGACCGCTTGACTTCTTCCTAGCACTCATTCCTTCTCCCAACCGTAGATAACTCAGAAGGAATACAATTGCAAAACTTCATTTGCCTCTATTCTTTCTATTTCAAACATATCTGAAGTTGTCTTTGGCCATTCTTACGCAACAAGACCTAACTTGGGGCATCAGATTTCCTCATTGAAATCTTTGGCTTGTATGTTTAGGCATAATGACAGTTTTTGAGGTATGGCTCCTCTCAATCAAAAATTACATTTGATGCAGTAATTCCTGGAAATGAAAGTCTGCTCTCACACAGTGTTAATGAGAAATCAAATGAGGTGAGAAGAATCATACCTTGCGGCATTAGAAGTCAATTATACAGAGAAATGATTTAGTTAAAATCCTTTTGGGCTCCTGTCATTAGTCAAGCCCAAACTCAAGTGAAATTAAAAAAAATCTTCCTTTTCTTTAATATGGGTACTGCCTTATTCTTGATGATATCTAAAGAAAAGTTATAATTTGGTTACAAAAAAAATTGAGTTTGTCTCTTATATTTCTGGTGCAAACAGAGGCAGTCAGAAATCTGAGAAATACTTTTACGTGTTCTCACACAATCCTCTGCATTATTGAGTGCTTGCCTTATCCCAGCTATAGTCCCTAGAAGTTGTGGATGCCCCATGCTTGGAAGTGTTTGAGGCCAGGTTGGATGGGACTTTGAGCAACGTGGTCTAGTGGAAGGTGTACCTGCACATGGCAGGGGGGTGGGAGCTGGGTGATGTTCAAGGTCCCTTCCAACCCAAACCATTCTAGGATTCTACAATAAAGAGAGCAAAATGTAAAAGAATGCAGTTCTCCTACTAGCATTGTCCAAAACGACACATTTGTAGTTAAGCTAAGTATCAACAGCACAGTGGTCATATAAAATCACAGAGCCATTAAAGCTGTAAAAGACCTTTAAGATCACCTAGCCCAGCCATGAACCCCATCACCACATCCATTTTCACCATTAAACCATGTCCTCAAGTGCCCTATCCACACATGTGTTTTGAATTCTTCCAGAAATGGTGCTTCCACCACTTCCCTGTTCAGTCTGTTCAATGCTTTACAATCCCTTCCTAGAGAAAAAAAAAATCCTAAAATCCAGTATAAATGCTCCCTGGCACAACTTGAGGCCATTTCCTCTCATCCTGACACTTGTTACTTGGCAGAAGAGACCGGCACCCATCTCACTGCAAGCTCTTTTCAAGTAGGTGCAGAGAGCAACGCAGCAGGAAATCAGCTCACCTGTACTTGCATCTACACATTATTGTTGCAACATTTAGCATTTGACCCATGCTATTAACTTCTCATGCACGAATTATCAGATACACCTTTGATCAAAATATAAAGGCCATCCCCATTACCACTTCTCCTTGCTTGTGTGCTTTCATGATTGTCTCCTTTCAGAAAAATTTAGTGCACAGTAGATTATTTGCTAAATTTATGGACTTTGGTCTTAGCCACAGACTTTGGTCTTAGCCTTTGTGAAACTGAAATTGCATCTCAGCTGCAGCATCCCTTGTCTAATCACAGAAGTGCTGCTTTAATGTTCTATTGATACTGGAAAAACGAGAACAATGACCTTTGTGTCAATTGGTTAGCCCATAGAAGCTACTAAGATGGAAAGTGTGAAACTTTCCAGGGCAGTAGTTTACATATTCTACCCATATTTTATGTTAATTATGGGCTAAAAAAAAAGTTGCCTTATAATTATTTTATCCTTATAGTTCCTTTATTTAGGAAATAAATAGCTTTAGAATTCCTTTATTTTAGTTGGGATAGGCATATATTACCTTTCAATTTTTCTTTTTTAATTCAAGTGAACTAGAGCAGTTGAAACTGATCAGTGGATTTTGGAAATGGTGCTGAGTGATTCACTATGCTATTTTCTTCTTTTTCAAGGTACTCTCATGACACATTCCCTTTGTATTTTTTGATAACATAAAGAGTTAAGCCATTATCCATGTCATTTCAATAAAAAACCTCCTCATAAACTTGCAAATTGGATCTTTTCAACATGCAAATTGTGCCTTTTCAAATGGCTCAGCAGAGTATCTACCTGAACTATAACAATAAAATTGCAATACTCTTCTAAATAAATACAATTGTCATATTCTCCACTCTCAGCCCCTACTCTTACAATGAAAATGTCCAGCTCTAAATGCTGTTCTTGGGCAAGTCACCAGTTCCTTAAACCTTTATAAATTACCATTTTGCTGTGAGAATATATTATATTCAAGTTATTACTTGAAAGGTTATTTGGCAGTGAAGCTAACAGAGAGGTTGTCAGGTGAGACTGATGCTGTCAGCCTGAAAGCACAGTCATACAGCCAGTAAATACTGCACAGATACAGAGCTGAAACTGCACGAGCTTCCACTGAAACAGGACCTGTCAATCTGTCATGTCATCTTCTCTGATTAAAAGATTTTGTGAGCAGGAGTCTGCAAGTGCAGCAAAGGTTTTCTGGAAGGTAATGATGCAAAAATAAAAATATGACTGATGTGTCTATCACAGAATGGTCAAGGGCAGCAAACTTAGTTTCAGAGCTTGCTTATCTGCATGTTTCCATCTATCAGATGGCTTTTTGGTGGAGGTTGCCTAAGAGGCCTCCTTTGACTCACTAGTTCCTCAGAAAATACTTACTATATATGCCATCAGTACATACTCTTCAAGTCTTCCATCTGTCACATTTGTTGAAGAGGAAAAGTTTAGGCTGGAAAAAACAGATAACTCCTTCACTTTATTAAAATGTGAGAAAGAAAACATACTTTCTCTTCTCTTTCTTGCTTTTCAGAAATTTGTCTGCATTGGGATTACATTTACTCTCCTCTCCAAAAGAGGTCTTCTACTTGTAACCTTGGAGAGGACCCTTCAGGGAAATTAAACCCTAGAAACTCTGGCTCTAAATCACAGAGCCCTGTGGGTGACTTGGAATAAATAGAGGGAAGATCAAAGGAGGATTAGAGGCTGGCTGTGAAGAACATGAGCAGGAATGACAAAAGGAAAGGCTCTAGTGTTAGCTTAGTTATGTTCCCACCATGAAAATAATGAAGGCAAAAAACCCCCATCACCCTATTCATATTTGTTGGATTAATTGGCCAATAGAAGAATTTCCTGTATACCTGTATTACTAGTATCCTGTTATTCTATATACCAGATAGCAAGAGACTCCTGCTGATCATTTTGTGCTCAGAAATGAATACACCATATGTCCTAAACTCAAAGGATAGGCAAGAGGAATTTCAAACATTCTGTTAAATACTGTAATGTCTTAAGATTTAGAAAAATGCACATATAAAACAAAGAGAAAATCAGGCCTTCTGTCTCCTTGACTTTTCCTCTTTCTTCATTGCACACCTGTGTTTGTTCAAGCTTCCTGTAAGAAAGCACACAGAAAAGAAGATGGGGAGAAAAAGGGTGAGAAGCTGTAATCAGGGCAGAAATTCACCCTTGGAAACTAGGAAGTTCCCTCTGGCATTCTAATGTAGATTAAATTCTCACAATGCCTAAAGTGGGCATGTACAATACCTGGGCAAGCATTCCTCTTGGAATATAGGGGATTATTTTGTACTTCGTACATCAACTTTCATTTAAGGATCCAAAATTTGTTACCGAGGGAAACTTTCTATCTCTTCTTCTTAACAAGATGGGAAGCTAGAACATAATAAAGTTAAGAAATCCCTAAATATTGAAGCACTTATCTAGCAAGGTCAAAGAGAGTAGAGTAGTGGGATAGCTGTGCCTGGAAAGTAATGATTAAATGATGAGTTCATAGAAATTAGCCATCATTTTATCTTCTGCAACCAGGCAAACAGTCAGGAATTCAGCTAAAATCTTTATCTGACCAACTGCTGCTTTGCATCGTGGCAGAAGCCCATTCCTCTGATGGGGGCTGGGAAGTGTCCTCCAAAATATTTTCTTTCATGATAATGTCAAAAAACAGAGGAAATCAGGAGCTCAGAAACAAACCCAAAAAAACTGCTTAGATCTCTGAAATATACTGATTTACATCAAGAAATTCAGCTGAAGCTCATCCAAGCCTTAAGCCATTTCACTCTATATAGGCCTTACAACTCATAAAACACAATTGCTGAGAAAAGTAAACTCTGCCTGATGTCAGTAAGAATTTTTTGTTGGGTAATATCTGTCAAATTCAGTTAATCTTGATCCTCTAGTGATAAGAATGCAAAATCAGCCGAATTGAGCAATACCAAAGATCAATTCTGCTCCGGTGCCTGTCTTGCTGGTAACTGATGCTTGGGAAAATGGACATGCATAGATTTGAATGAACTACAAAGTTTAAGTCACAGAGTACAATGTCCTGTAACTTTTGAGAGATCTGAATGGACCTTGACACACCTCCCATACACCTCTAAGCGTGCACTTCCTACAGCAGAGACTGCATCCAGATAGTCATTTTAACAGATGCTGAGGGATGTCAACCCCTTTTGGCCTCCACAATATCATGTGACAATGAATCATGCAATTTAATTATTTATAATGTGAAAATAATCTCTCTAGAGAGAAAGCAATAGTTCCAGTGAATCGTAAGGCGGCTTGCTTAGTCACTCTGTGAATCATGTTGCAATGTCTGGGTCCTGGCAGGTACTCCAGACAGTGATACCGTGAGAAAAGGATACATACTAGAAACTACCTAGTTCTACTTTCTTGCTATTAGTATCTCACTGAAGTGTGATCCTGTAAAGTTTTTCATACCGACAAACCTGACCAAATAGCTTGAATTCTTATCCCCTGACAAAGTAGCAGATGTGAATTCCCAGTAGTATGGAGAGATCAGGACAATCCTTTCTAAGTTCCTGGTGTGATCCTTGAATGTGTCTTGCAGCAGGCAGTGAAGAGGCATTTGTAGGGCCTAAAATAAGTTTTCCCAGGCATGCTTGCTGAACAAATGAGTCCCTGTGAGTGGCTGGGAGAAGCAGCAGATGCCTGCACAGCTATATCCAGGACAAGGTCTGCTGCAAGGAGCCATTCTGGGTGAGTGGTTAAAAATCCCACTTCTCCATCTGAAGAAGTCTATCCTTAATTCAGATGGTCTTTACTTACTTCAATAGCTAATGAAACTTTAGGACAGATGACATTGGCTTATACAAGTTAAGAGCTCAGCTTCTGTGATCATTTCATTCAGGGAACAGGACATGGTAAATCTTGCAAGATTTCAAGCTGGGCTTGCAGCTATCCCTCAAATTGAACTCCAGAATTTAGAGTGGGTTTCTCATTCAGCATTGCAAAGCTTTCCCTCTGTTCAAAATCCTGCTTTTCTACTATTCTTGCATACAGCCAGGCACATTTTCTTTCATTTGTTCTGAAAGACAGGTATGTACCTCTGGACTGTGGACACTTGAGAAGTCTCTTCATCCTCATATATGAGATTACGGGTGTCCTTGCTGGTAACATGACTGCAATAGTGATGCCAAAAAAGAAAGAACCTGATGGCAGACATCCTTCTTCCAAGGGGCAGGAGGTTTGTGCTGGGAAGTAAAAGTTATATGCCATTGAAAAATCCCATGATCACAAAATATACTGAGTTGGATGGGACCCTCAGGGATCATGGAGTCCAGCTTCTGGCCCTCCACAGGACATCCTGAAGAGTCACACTATGTGTCTGAGAGCATTGGCTAAATGCTTCTTGAATTCTGTCAGGCTGGTGCTGTGATAATTTCCCCGGGAGCCTCTTCCAGTGCCCAAACACCCTCTGAATGAAGAAACTTTTACTGATATCCAACCTAAACTACCCCTGAGACAACTTCAGGCCACTCCCTAGCCAACAGAAAAACATAAGTAGTTCCATCCTAGATCAAAACAGGGTTTTTATCAGGGTTTTTACTGAGGAAAAAAGGAGAACTACAAAAGATTTTGATTAAAGGAACATAAAACAGCAGGGGGCAACAGAAAAGCAGAATCTATCAGAGAAGCAGCTCTGCTATTAGCACTGTATCTGAGCTTCTTAGACAAATGATGCTGGCCTCACTTCAAGGCATCAGGCTCTTGAGAGAACACAGTGTCCAGGAACATTGTTTTCAATATTTTACTAATGGGATACTGTTCTAAAAAATGAAAAACTGCTTTGGAGTAGACCAAATTTGTTTGGACTAGCTAGTTCTAAAAATTACTTTACAAGCACTTTCACTTCCCACTTTATAAAAATGCCTGGATCTACTTGAAGGTTTTAGCAGCTAGGATTTTTTTATCCAAACTTCAACCCTAAAGAGGTATTCATATCATAAAGTATATATTTATCTTCAGGAAAAAAATAAAAAAAGGTAAAAAATAAATCTGAGGTATTATAGCATAAAGGGAGCATTACTGTCCTCATAGAGCCTGAAGCCTAGGGGAAGTTATTTCAGAGAGATCAGAGCACTTGGATTTAAAAGCAATATTCAGAGGGGAAATCAGATAAGTGAATTATTTGCCTATGGAAAAGGATGCACCAGCAGGGATGGGGCCATCACCATTTTTCAATAGGAAGAAGAAGAAATGTATCAGTAAGGTGGCAAATAACAGTTCTCACAACAGCCTGGCAAACCACCTATTGGAGGTTAACCACCCATTTAAACCCTTGGTTTTTTGTCACTGGCTACAATGGTGTTCCTAATGTAGGGTACCAAAACTGGTAGCTCCTGAATTTTAGTGCATTTTAGTCAGGTCAAAATATTTTTTTTTATCTCAAGGTAAATATGCCTTCTCATACTAACAGAGCTTCTGCTTCCATCCTTTTATAGCTGTAAACCAGGGTAAAATTTATTTAAAGACGTAAGTGTAGTATTTGATTGCAATTGTTTCTAAGGCTTTCACAGAAGGGATCATAAAATGCATCTTCAAGGACAGCAGGCTAGCTGAGTTCAAACATATTAGTTTGGGATGAAAGAGATGTGGCTTAATGAATGTCTTCTACTTCCTGGGAGGCATGGAGAAAATCTTTCAAAAATACTTATACTGAAATGGTAATTAAAGGCATTCTGTCTTCCAGACAAACATGATGACTTTTCTCTGGAAAATGAAAGTAAAGGTATCTTAGGTGCCACCACAAACACTTTGCATGAATTTAACAGTACACAACCTGGGCATTTGGAATTGCTCCCTGTTCAGTGAGCCAAGCATTTGACTTCAATTTTGCGAAAGAAATGCTATGGTGTTGGCAAAGGCAGAGCAGAGCTTGGGCCTCTTCAGGCAGCAGTAAGCCAGTACCCCATCTTAATATTTTTGCTTAAAAAAAATCAAAAACTAAGAAAAAAGATTTTTTTCTCTACAGCTTGTCTATAACTAGTTAAAGAACTAAATACTTTGAAGATGTGTTGGTTCAACTGTCTTATATAACATTATATAAGATTGGAACTACCTTACACTAATTTGAAGTATTTTTAGGCAACATGATTCACTACATAACTATGACAACACACTTCAAACTGAAAATAAACCAATATTCCTATAAACTATTTTGAAAAGAGCAGAATTCAGGCTTTCTATAGCAGACATTACAACTCAGCAGCGCCCAGGCTAGCTCACAGACAGCTCTCCCTGCCTCAAGACACTCCATGAGTGTCTGTATTAACTCTCTATTCCTGCCTGCAGGTCCCAAAACCAATGCCAAACTTCTTTAGCCTATTTGTGATCTGTGCCTAAAAACTACACAGAAATAAAATCTGCAGCATTCATGTTTCATCTAAAGTATAATTGCTTCTGCTTATTAGGAAGGAACATGCTTTTGTCTATTTGCATGAAAACAAAATAAAATATCAGTTAGGGATGCTAACTCTAGCTGACAGTGCAAAGGAATAAACCAAGATCCTTGTCTTGGTTTATTGTAAGTATGTAATTGTGAGATAAAGACAGTCTGATTTTTATCAGTGCAAGAGAACACTTATTCTGCCAGAATTTCACATCATCCCTCTCTCTCTAAGGAAATGACTCCTTTTGTTTATTGCACTGTATGCCTGGCACAGCAGCATGTGCTCCCCAGCCTCATGTTCTTGAAAACAGGTTGCAGGTTCATCAGAAGAGTGAGAGAAACACCAGAACAGGGACAGGAAATGTCATTTAGCCCTGCAAAGCCACCATGCACCCCAGCAGAACTGTGAAGCCTAAAAGGCAGCTCTGGGCTGGGCTTCCTCACAAAGTCATAACCCTGGGGAGAAGCATAGCCAATTCCATCCCTTTGAGAAGAAGATGCCTTGCTTCTTTCTGTTTCCTTGTGACACTGCTCAAGATAAAAATCCTTGAGGTCAGGTTATTTGCCAGTGTGCTGCCATACTGTAAAACCCCCATATTTTGGATCTGTATTATCACACTTTGTTACTTTTCCTTGGATAAATGCTAAAAATTTAATTTCTATTGTGCACTATAAATAAAAATAGATTACTTGGGGAAAGGTTTATAAAAACAAAATAATAACTAGCTACAGTCAACCAAGAATTTATTTGTCCAAATTTAATAGTCTAGTTAATTTAAAATTACATACTTGAACCTAAGCTTGTACTTTTATGTTCCCTTTGAAGTAATGAGGGATAGCTACACTTAAAAAGCAATTCAACCTATCATAAAATAAGAGTTTAATCCAAATATTCCTCTGAAGGTGTGTATATCTCTCAAAAGGCAATATAATTTAGGATGACAAACTTGGAATTGTATGCCTGATTTTTAGAGTCTTACATTTTGGCAGATGGATCCCACCGTGAGTATGCTAATCTAATGTATCTATGAAAGGCACTGTTAAGACAACAACTTGAATTAAAAAGAATTAAAAGAAGCTAATAATACTGCAGTTCCCATTACAGCAATGCTTTTTCTCCTGCAATTATTATACCCATAATAAATTTTTCCTAGTGATACCTCCTGAAATGAAGTGCACATGCACCTGGGACCACCAGCTGAGCTGTACAGCCCATAAGCTTTTATGTAAAATGGCAGAAGCATCAGATACAGCATCTTTACAGTACTCTTTTAGCGTGTTATTATGGCTTAAAGAGCCAATGATACAATGTGAAAACGAATGTGTGGCAGCATCAATGACAATGGCTTTTATCCTCCCTGCACTCTAGCATCTTGGTTTTAGACATTCAAAAATAAATCCCAAAGAATAAAATATAGAAATAAAAAAGGAAAGCATGTAATATATTAAATTGTCTGTAAAACATTACAGAACATTATCTCAAAGCCTAGAAAAGGGAGGTGTAATCCAAATCCTACAGCTTTCAAATTCTCTGTTTCTACTGCATCTAAATCTGAATCCAAAATTATTCTTAATTCTAATTCTAAATCTAAAAAAAAAAAATTCATAGTCCAAGTAAAAAAAGCTTATCATATATCTTAGTATTAATCTTAAGAATCTCACTGCCATTATTTTGAAAGGAAATGTGAGAGAGGAGTAAAATGTAATTTTGCACTATTTAATAAGACCACAAAGACCAAAGGTCATGGCAGTGTTTGGTAGAGAGACATGATGTTGGTTTCTATTGTATAAACCACCATTAGTGGCCTCAGATATAGACGCAAGAAACCACCATTGCTCATTTCAAAAGAAAGAAGATGATCGTATTGGTATTCCTGAAGATCAGAGTCATGTACCTGGAAGGTTAAAATACCCAAGGCACATTATTTATACAGCATATCATGTGCAAGGGAAGTCCCAGCACTGGTCCTGACACCAGACACTGCTGACACCACTGCCAATGAAGATCTGGAGGCAGCAGCATTCAACAGATTCATCAGGTCCTTGTCTTGAGAGAAAACTGAAAGAAGTACTTAAATCTTCCAGGCTTCATGGAATAGCTCCTAGCTCCTTGGCAAGTCTGAAAAATTTAAACTTTGCAACTATTAAAAGCTAACCATTAAAGCTAAATGTTCACAAGCTGGGAGAACTGCAGGCATCTTGCACCTAAGGGTATCAAAATCATCACAGTCTCTCTCCCTGCACAGTCTCCCATCATGAGGCCCTAACAGCAAGTGGAGAAAAAGTCGGGCAAGCTGACTTAAGACTGAAGAATTGGTAAATATCACTTTTCAGACAACTCAACTGAGCCTTTGGCCCCAAGTCAATTTCAGACTAGGAAACTTAAAATGTCTCCACGTAGGTGTCTATAGATGTCTAAAATGGTATCACAGGCAATGGAGCCCAGAAAGCATTTCAGCTCATGGTAAAACAGACACCTAGAGGATGAGTCAGCTGCCCACACGTGGGCTTGCAGAGGCATTTGCTGGGTCTCTAGGCATGCTTGGTGTCATATGGACCTCTGGGAGATGATTGCCCTTCTAGGGCAGCACCAGATGAGATTGCTGAGGACACAGGAAGTGGCAATAAAGTCCTGTCTTGTGAATGAATTGTATCCCTCATGATGGTCAGCTGAATTGCACCTCACATCTCCACCAATTCTGAACTCTCCTCCACAGACACCACATGGCACTAAATTTACAAGCCTAGATTCATCTGTCTAAATCTCAAAATGAATCCCATCTGTCAGAACCATTCAAGGAGAAATTGACGCCACACTTACATGAAGTCAGGTTTTCTCTTCAATGAAAAGACACAGAGAAAACATTATGCATCATGGTAATGAATGAGTGCAATGTGATAGCTTGTAGGGCAAATGTTATGAAATAGGAGGAGGAAGGTGCTGTTGCTTCTCCACATACCATCTGCAAAAGATTTTGGAGATCTGTTGTTAACATTTTTAGAGAAGGTAGTGACAAGTGGAGATGGATTTTGTAGAGAGCTATAAGATCTGGTCACAGTCTAGAAAAAAATAATAAAAGGCATGGGAGGTATTCTCATACATTGTTGTCAATGTTCATGTATTGCTGTTGATTTCCACACCTGTTCACATGGAAAGAAATTTCTGCCAGCAAAATTCTGTAAACTATCTGGAAAATATTCAGAGAGATGCCGTGTTTGAGGACTGATAATTTCTGTTTTCCCTTAATAAAGAGAAGCTAGCACAGAGACGCAGGGAATTTCAAGCCTGGGCTTGCCTGGCTCTTTCACAGAGATGCCCTAGGTTGATCCATTCTGCTGCTGAACAAGCAGTTTTCTGCAGAAGGTCAGAGCAGAAAAGCATATCATGCCCCTGTAGCTGTGGTATTTATGACACTATTTAGTGGCACTAACACATCAAAGTGTAACCCTCAGAAATGTCCCCAGGCTCTGCATGAAACCTCAGAGACCTTGGGGAATGCACTGAGAGAGAAGAGGCAAAGTCTGCCTTTTAGGAGAAAGTACGCTGTGTCAATTAGCACAGAGATTGGCCGAGGTGCATCTTGGTGGCTGTGCTTTCCTTTCATCTCTCACTAAATAGCCAGTCTCCCCCAAAGCCATATAAGAAGTACAACTAGCAGCACATCCCAGTGTTTATCATCAGAAGTTGTTAATAGGACTTCCTATAAAAAGGTTTCCTACAGGGGACCTGAGGAAACTTTCCATGACTAAAAAAATTCCATTCCATTCCATTACTAAAAAGCTAAAACAAACCTGTATCACTAGATTAAGTTCTGTCAGTGTCAAAGCAAGATACTCTAGAATGAAACCCAGTAATAAACTGTCTCTGATTAAACTGTGTGATTTTAAAAAGCATGGTTTCCTCACAAGCTGAGGGATTATTTAATTTTTGTGCAGTGAAAGAAAGGTAACAAGGAGCTGCTAGAATCTTGTCCATTTCCCACAGCAGTGATTGCAAATTTGCTGCAAAATTTATGGGCATCTCGGAGGGAATCAGAGGGGATTTGGGAGGAAAAACATTGTACATATAAAGTAATGTAATAATTATTAGTTTCAACTCAATATAATTACAAATGATCTTCCACCAGCTATTAATTATCTTCTTGGTTACAGAGGCCATATTTTATTTAAATGAAGTGGAATGAGATGTTGGTGAGAGCTGTATGAGTAGTACTAACGAGAGAACACATTGGAGGAAATATATTTCCCTTTGAGGCCCTTGGATTAAGTGCTTTAAAAAGTATTGAAAGAAGAAGTACAAAGAAATAGAGCATCCTTCTGAGCATCTGAGAGACCCCAGGTCTAACTCAGACAGAAATTTGCTTTCCTTTAATGTGTAACAAACAGTACATGTGAAGTTCATTTGTGATAGAGCTAGTTACTCTTTAATTCTTTCTAAAAAACCCCAGAAAAATTGGCCAAAATAAACTTTTTTGATGGGGACCTTAGGTCATATCTCTCTCACCTGTCTTCAGGCATTCATGGTACCCTTCAGCATTTTCTTCACTCATGAAGGTAAGCATCTCTTTGTTGGGTCTTTAGATGCCTAAGTTACCTAGGAGGAAGGATTCACCCAATTTCACTTTAAGGAGCTTATAAAGCATTCTATGACCTTTTCCCTACAGGAATGTATTAACTCATCTCTGTCAAAACAAAGTTATGCTATATTTAACTCTGAAAACTAATTAGCATTCATAGTCCTGGTTATTGGAATAAAGTCTCAGGATGAAACAGAGCAAGACAAGTAACCTGCACTCCTTGCCGAAAAACTGCAAAAACCCCAAAGAGACAAGGCAGGAGGGTGTGATAACACCCACCATTTGGGATGATCCACAACCCTCACTCCTGAGTTGTAAGACAAAGCTCATGGAACTAGAGGAGAAGGAAAGAGATGTGGTGGAAAGGAAGCCAGAGAAGGAAGAAGGAAGTGACTAAATTGTATGCAAGGAAAGAAGTTGCAAGGATCAACATTTTTCCAATACGTTGCAAAGTATATCCGGTTAATGTTGGACTTCGTGCATGAAATAAAAATCCACAGTGAAATTAAAGCATTGAAAGACACAGACAGAAATACCAGAATGATCAAAGACAATTAAAGTCTTGTAAGAATAGCATATCTTTTGACATTTAAATGTCAAAATTATTTTATGACAACAACAGTAGCTGTCAAGCGCAAATGCACTGAGCTTTCCATTCACATTTCAAGTAGCAATTTAATCAGCAGTTTTAGTATTTTTCCCTTCATAGACAAGGGCCCTATATTTTGTTTATAGGGTTTGTAATTCATGTTCAAAGTGTCATTTGTACCATGAAGCATTATTCAATAAATTGTGTTAATTATTACTTCTAGCTTTCTAAGAAGAGTTTTCTTAGAATCAGGGTTACAGTGGCTAAGCACTCATGGTCTTGCTGTGAGATACTCACTACTCCAAGCAGATTTTCAGATGAAGTCACAAAGCCCTGCCAAGAAGTCCACTAGCAGGACTCAGACTGCTAAAAACACTCAGACACACACGCACAGTGTACAAACCTTTATATATGCACAGTCTTCTTATTACAGCATAATGAATGTACTTTATCTGTATTTGCAGCTGGTTCAGCTTACTCATAATTATCAGGCTCATTTCTTGTACATCACACTGAATACATAAATGTAATATCCAGAGAAGTAGCAAAGTGATAAAAACACCAACATAATTCCTAGGAAAAAAAAAATTGGAAAGTAATATTACTGTGCTGATGAAGATTCCAAGTTGAAGAGAACACATATTTTAGAACGTTTCTTTCTTTCTTTTTTTCTGAAAGAGGAATAGACATTTGGCTTTAACTCTCCACTATTATAGCCTGTTTTATTACACACATAAAATAACTTTTCAGTATTTAGATATCTGAACATTAAGCACCAGATGCCCAGCACTATATGTTTTATAGGAAATATGCATTCTTTTAGTGTCTCTGGTGAAATTTAGTAAAAAAAACCCAACAGGATTGTTTTTGGAGTTTCTCTAGAGAGCAACCTATGCCTCTTGCATATGAACTACATTTCCATATGTGATTAAAATGATAGGTGTCTTGTGGTTTATAAAATCCAATCCTATTTACTTAGCTGTATTTTAATTAAATGTGCTTTGCAGTCAAACTCTCTGTGGCACTTGTATGAAGAATGCTATAAAACTAAAATGAATGACTGAATGTAATATTGGGTAGGGATTGCAGAATGTATTTTAATGTTTTTAAAGCATGCTCATAAAACTTGTCTTGGACAGGCTAAAAATTCAAATTTCCTGAGGAGAAGAAAGTTTTTTCATTATTTAGCCAGACTGACATATGATTAGTTGTTACAGTCTACCCAGAAAATTAAAAGCTCTTTTATGCCATTATTTCCTCTCTGAGTTTCAGGAATTTCTACCTTACAGCTGTTTTCATCAGCCATAGCAGAGCAGGTTATAAATGAGTCTCCTTTCCCTGCAAATCAATTGCACAGATTTGCAATTGTGGTGGCCCTGTCACAGGAGCACCGGGTGTTTGAATTCTGGCTATTTTCAAACCATGTGTACATCTTGCATCTGGAAACACAAACAACCTTAAATTACTAGATGACATCGGATAGGAGATATATAATTATCTGGAAGTATATCCAGTACTTTGTTCCTTTATTGTTCTTATGCCCATGACTGGAACATGCAGTCCATCCCATTCTCAGATAATGCCTCTACCAACACAAAAACAAAAGATGGTCTCTGCCCATAGCAGTATATGACCTCAACAAGAGATTATAGAGTGATACAGGGTGATGCTTAGGTTATGTCAGAAGGAATGAAGGGCAGTAAAGTAGCCACTCTAAAAATATACATCCACTTGAGAATGAAGTGGCAATACTCTCCAAAATGACCCTTCCTCTCTAGCGACTATAAAAGGAATCTGGGAATTTGAGAACCAGGTATCCACCTTACGGATGTCTAAAATAAAAGGAGAGGGATCCCAAGCAGTCAGAATAATTATTGTCAATTTTCTCTGAGAAGGACAAAGATAAGGCTTAAGAAAGGCTGTCAGAAAAGAGAGAAAAGTGGTTTTGGTCATATTTATATGGAGCTGATTCAGTAAGACTGACATCTCACTATACCTGGTCAGGCACTTCCCAGCAACGCAATACTGCAATCAATGGCTTTGCAATGCTTTTTTAAAAAATATATAATTTAATTTTGTTGTCATCTTCTGCAGGAATAAAACAATGCTTTGCATATGGTAGAAAGTTTAGCAAGTTGCAGAAGAAAAATGTACAGCTACTGCTGCAAGTATTTCTTCACTTTGTGAGTCAACTTTGATGACTCATTGTAAACCCTGTATTACACTGCAGCTGGGAGCAGTGAACATGAGGTTCATGCCCTTTCTGGTGGCCTCTTTCCTTTCTAAATCACAATTTTCTGTGTGAACCTGTGTATGTTTGTAGTGTGTCAACTACACAATGGACTAAGCCTGCTGTTGATCCAGGTAATTTTTCCCTCTGAATATTTATTGCAAGTGCAGTTAAAGATTGTAGTATGGTCTGATATCAGTTTGTGCTCATATAACATAAAATGATTAGGCATGGTGGAAGTGATCAAGATACAGCAAAATCCACCATCATCTTAAGTTTGCCTCCTTCTAAGCTGCTTGGATGCTTTGAGACTCAGCTGCAGATGTGACAGGAGCTCACAGGACAAACGGAAATTGTGTGGATCAGGCAGCAGCTCATTTATGCTTGTCTATCACCTCTACAGCATGGTTAAGTACACAGTCTTTTGCTACTTGTCTGAATATCTGCTTTTATCATATATCTTCACTTGCAGAATAGGGATCATACCAGCTTCTTTGTCAGCTTCCTTTTCTATCCTGGATTACAGAAAGAGAAACAAATTTGCACACAAATACTTCAGTGATTGCTGAAAAACACCTTCAGTGATTTTTTGTGTTTTTTAGAAGTTTCAGCTCCTCCTGTTAGTTTTAGTATTAAAGCAGCAAAATACTGAAGTTGAAGAGGGAAACTCTGTTCTGTGTTGTGACTCTAAGTGCAAGCTCTTCACTCTTACACTTGTGATGAGCATAGTAATCTAATAATTTAAATTGTTTCCATTTGCTGCACTTTAAATTTCCACAATACATCCAAATAGTGCATGGGAAAGTGTAAAGTCATGAGGGAAATGGTATAGCTGTTGCAAAGCCATACTTTTAAAAATAACAGACTGTGTGCTACTAATCGCAGGAGAGGTGAATATTTCTTGACACACTTTTTAACATGTTCAGGTCATTTTGTAGGCACTGCTTGAGTTGCCTACTTGCACTTTGTCTCTGTAGAAATCTCCAGATTTTAAAGCAGAAAGTATTTTTACTTGTTTCGTTGTGCTGTCTTGTAAAGAAAGCAGTGAATTTTGACAATACTAAATTTTATGGCTTAAGAGCATAGAGAGAAGATGAATGTCCAGCCTAAAGTGAGAGACAGGGAAAGCTCTGCCTGTTTCCCATTGATGAACAAGGGTATGCTGGCCAAAAGAAGGCAGCCTTTGAAGGATAAGCTTCTGCTCTACTAACAGCATTCTTCTCTCAATAAGTAGGCCAGTATTTAATTTTCAAGGATAGTGAAGAATACAAATTTAAACTTTCATTATCTTGTTCTGCACATCCTAGTTAATTTTGCACTTGGATGGGTTTCAAAGGATTGTGAATGGGTGAATCTTCTGCAGTTGTCTTTTGTAATGTTGCATTACCAGTGTTCTTTCCAGGAAAAACATAGCCTCCCACCGAGTCACAAGAAATCCTCAAAGCAAGAATAACAATGTTCTGTTTTAGAAAAGTACTCTCATAGCAGATTGAAAATGGCATAATATTGATGAGCTATGTGAAGTCCCTTGCTTATATGCCCAGCTGATAGAAACTCTGGCTGCTGTATTGAATAGAGCTGGACAGAACAAGGTTTATAGGAAATCAGTCTGTTCTGTGATAACATTCTTTAATTACTGATCAATTTAAGTTCATTTTCAGACATCCAATAATAAGCAGCTAAGCGTTCCTGACTCCCAATACTTGCAGATACTACAGCAATAAAACCCTGCAATATGCTGCAATGTCAACATAACACAATTGCTTCCATCTCCTTGGTTTCTTTCACCATTGATCTTTGAAGAAGAGCTGGCTGCAGCATGCGGCATATAAAAGCTCTATTGTTTAAGGTTGGTACATCATTACTGATTATTACATAAAAAAATCTTGGTACCAGTCTCTGGCACATATAAAAACAATAGTGGGATATAAAATTCAATATTATAGTGTGGGGTTTTTTCTGTTGTTTTGTTTTGTTGTTTTTTTTTTAATCGGATCTCTGTAACTTAATGCAATTGAAGAGTATTTAATGAATGGGGGATATTTGAGACAAACAGTTTTATCAGTTCGGTTCTTTCTGGTGTGTCATTTAGGAACAGGAATCAGAATTGATCTGCCTGGTGTCTGGACACTTGCTGTGGCTTGATGCCTCCACAGCTGAGTTCTCACCAGTGCTGATGGTTGTCACCATTGGTGGAGAGGAGCAGTTCTGCAGCCTCACAGAAACAGCTGAACAATGGTGCAGGACATAGTGTCTTTTCAGCCAACTCAGTCATCCCTGGCGGCAGGAAAGGAGCGGGAAGGTGACAGAAAGGGCAGTTTGGAGGGAATAATGGAAAGGTCAGGAGCAATAGACTGTGGGTTTTTAGACAGGGGTTCTAGAACAGAAAAAATACAAACTACTTACCTACTTCCTGCTGCAAGGAGTATGTGCAGAAAGCTTCCTCCTTTCTGTTTCCTTCCACTTCAGAAAAAAATCTCAGCCACCATTGCCTCCATTTATCTGTGCTCAGCTGCCAGGCCAGAGACTCCAGCTGGGCATTGTATATCCTGCATTAGTGAGGCTGACCAACTCCAGATGTGCTACCTCATCCCTTCTCCCTACAGCAAGAGATACTGTCTATCCATCAGCTACACTCCCCAAGTGTGACTTAGTCTGCCTTCATTGCACACTCACTCACAATCAATCTGCTGGATATTGTATGCCCTTGTTGTAGTTACAGCACTGAGTATGTTTCATATATCCACACAGTTTATTTCATCTTCTGTTCCTATAAAAAATATATATCTATATATATACATATATCCTTAATTCAATGTAGGCAAAATCATTCAATTTCTCTCAGTTCTTCATCTTAAATTTTGTTGCTGGTATTTATCTTGTCATATTCTAGTAGCAAAACACATTTACTAGTTGCAGTTGCAAGAATTATAAATGTGTTTCTGGCTTTGTCTAATTTCATCAAATCAGGAGGCTTGGTGGTACCTTCATAACAGGAATTTGCAGGGATACAACAGTAAAATATCTCCCGAGCCAGTTTGTTCATATCAGGGCAGAAGTTTTTCAGTTTGAGAGAATCTCAGGGGAAATTAGGAAGAATACAGAGTAGATAGACAGTGAAAAAATAGGCATACAACTTACTGATTCCAAGGCACTCTGCTGAAATACTAGCTACTTCTTTTTGCACCAGAGGGAACTATGCTGAGAAAAACCTTTACAAGCTCATTGCTTCACTCACTGATTTGACAAAACAGAATGAAAAATTACATTTGGTACCTGATTCTTCAAACTGTTATGCAGATGCTTAATTACAAGTGACTGCAAGAGCCCTGGTGACTCAAGCTTATGCATCTGTTAAGTCCTTCAGTATTAGGACCACAGATACATGATGGTACATTCTTTAATTATGCCAATAAAAATGGATGTCAGCTTATCAATTAGACTATCACAATCAAACTGTTCTAATCAGTATCACATTATTTAATCAATAAAAATAAAAAGTGTATTTTTTACACATAAGAGCCCATATGCCAGGAAAAGCTTGCATGGTTGTTTCTTGTAGAGGAAATTTAGGATATCCAAAATCCATACAACATAGAACAAGGACACAAGAATCAAAGCAGGACTTTGCTGTTTTTTCAAAGTAAAAATCAATTGTTGCATACAGCTTGTGAAGACCACAAGTTCACAAAATATATTTGTTAGATGTCAGACAACTATAAAAGCTTTTTTGAATTCATGGACATCCCAGGGCTTCTTACAACAGTCTCTTTAGAGTTGATTTTTTTTCCTTTTTTCAGCTTCAAAATAAGCCTAATAAAACCAAAAGAACTGTAATGTCATCCCTGCTAGTACTGCAGCATAATCACCTAAAATTGAATAGATTATCTTAAATTGAAACATTTTTTGGCATCATAACAGAGCCATTATGGGATATTTGGTTACCATAGAAACACAGGTAATGAAAGAGGCGCTGTCACCAAATCGTGAAACATGAAATAGATTAATACAGACATCAGAAACAAAGCCTCAGGTATTACAATAAAGGACTGATCTCACTGACACACCACTGTGTCTGGCATGTAAACTCTCACTTTACTGATTGTACAAATCTAAAAAACAGGCTCTACCTAAATGTCATTCAAATAAAAAATATTAATCTTTGTTCAATGTTTGGAAACAAAATAAGTTTTAAGAAATTGCTGCTATATATTTGTTGCTCACCCATGTTAAACAAATATTCTTAAACAAGTAAATAGTATTTCCTAAAAGGTAACGTTTACAAAGAGGGCAGCACCACATCTACAGCAACACTTTGGCAGAATCTGTAATTGCTAGAAAGAGCTGTTTTTCTAACACCTCTCTTTTCTGAGTTTTAAGGTTAGATACCATTATATTGTTACTGTTTTTTCCCCAAGGTAAGTAAGAAGTTCTTCGCCTTTATCAAACAGCTTTGTCAACAACTGTAAAGAAAAGTTTCTACTTTGCTCGGCCAGAGCAGAAAAAGCTCAGCCTCTATAGCCAGTATCCAAAAGGTGAAACCCTATATGAAGTTCTGTGCAGTGAGACAGGGGTGTGTGTACTTTTGTTTTCTTTTTTCCTTACACAAAATTTAGCATCAGCGCCCACATGAGAAAACTTAAAACTCTGAATCCTCAACAAAATTGCAAATGTGCAAAACTGTCCCTTTTAACTTTAGTAATATCTACCATTCTCAGTCTACCCTTCTCATTCCTCATTCTTCATTCTCTTCCCTGGTTTTCCTCCTGGTATCCCTCGCACACTGACTTGCCTGCTTTGACAAAGGGATTAGCCAGTACAAACTAAAAACCTTCTTGTAAATATCTCTGCTCTAATAATTTCAACCATATTTGCTTGGAGTTAAGTTCTTCATTACTACATATTTTGCCAATCAGGGAACACGGTGTCCTGCTAGCTAAAGTTTATTTCAGCAACATGAAACACAACAATCATAACTGGAGAACGAGTGAAGAATGAGGAAGGATGCAATGTAATAACTTTGGTAATTACCCAAGCCTTAGCAATCTCACACCTAACACACAACACTTACATGAAGATTGGGGTCGTACACGTTGGAGGACAGGGGAGATCCAAAGTTAGGGCTGTGAAGCACAGAGCATTTATTACATACATGGCTGGACTCCAAAGGGGATTGACATTTTATGATGCCACTTGAGAAAAGGGTCTGGATTTGAGGTGTTGCATTTGCAGGACTAGAGAATTTAGGAAATACTTATTTCTCTATTGTAGTTACACTTCAGCCACCTTCCACTAACAGAAGTTAACAGCAATATGTTAATATTCCTTGTTTCTGATTCTAATGTTTCATAGTTATAAGAACAATTAAGGGAAAAATTAGTCTCCAGTAAAGCTGTTAATTTTACTCTCAACTTACATCCTGCTCCTTTTGAGTCAGAACTGGTGTCACATCTCCACCTTGAAGGCAAAAAGGAACCCAAAACTCCAACCAACCACCACATAAAAACCCCCAACACCTCCCATCCCAGCCCCAAATCCCCAAACCCTTCTCAAATGCAGCCTAATTCCTTTTTTCTCAATAAGAATCTTACAGAACAGGACATACCATCAAACAATTGAAATAAGAAAGTTTACACCATATGCATCTGAATAGCCTACATGTTTAGAGAGACCAGAAAGGTTGAATTTATTGATCTTTTCTTGTCTGTTTAATGCTGATCCAGTCAAAAGAACTGGAGAAGACAAGATGCATTGAGTCCAGTTGGACTGGTGTTAATTTTCTTTGTAGCACCTCATTTTGGATTTGGATTGTGACTAAAACAGACACCAGTGTTTGGGCTATAGCTGAGCAGTGCTTACACAGCATCAGGGTTTTGTTTTTCCCACTCTGCCCCAGCAAGGATGTTGAGGGGAGCACAATGCTTTGGGAGTTCACACAGCTGGAATAGCTGACCACTCAAGAAAGGGATATTACTTTTTAATGCTATTGCTTTTTAATGCTGTGCTGACATAAAAGTTCAGGAGAAGGAGGACAATGCAGGGACAATTGTGATTATGGTAATTGTCTTCCCAAGTAGGCATTGTGTGCTGAAGCAGGACTTTCAGGGAAGTGGCTCAACGCCTCTCTGCCAATGGGAAGTAGCAAAGGAAAGCCCTATTTTGGTGTGCTTGTATGGTTTTACTTCACTTATCAAATGTCTTTATCTTGAGCACAGTCTTCTTGCTTTTGCTCTTGTGATTCTCTCTCCCACCCTGCTGGGGCATGACTGAGTGACTGGATGGGGGCCAGGACTAACTCACCACAAGAATACAGAAAAGGGGGACAAAACTGAGGCTCCAAGGTGATACTTTTTTGTATTTCCTGAAAAAAGGAGCCAAATCTCAAGCCTGAAAAGGGCATGTGAGAGCTCACATTAGAAACAAATACTGCTCTGTGAGTGGTATTAAAGGTGACTTCCACCGCATTTTTCTGTATGGATAGCAACTGAGAAGAGACTAGACTTTTCCTATGAAACAGGATTAAGAAACTTTGTGATTTTCCATTTTAGAAGTCCTAGAATTATTTCTGTATTTTGTAAAGGATATCCTGAATTATTGATGAAATATACTTTTGGCAATGTTCTTGATGGCTTTTTTAATACTGTTAAAAACCTCTCTGTGGTCGAATTTTTCTTCAGCAAATTAAAGGAAAAAGTAAGCTCATAGTTCACCTAATAAATATACATAAAACTTCATGTCTATAAAATCGAATTGTGGTGAAAGATCATATTTTAAAACATTCAGTTTTTCTCTCTATTGATCCAAAGAAAATCCTTTACAAATAGACTGTCATTCTACTCTGATATCCTTAGGTGATGACTTATAAGCAATTCTGGTTGGTTGAGTATTAGAAGAAAAGCTACTGTATTAGCTGCTTTTTAAAAATTTTTGCACAAAAGACATTTGTAATCTGCAGAACCCAATTACTACACCAAAGCAAGAATTGCAAGGCAAGGAATCACTGCAAAGTGCTACAGGGCACGAAGATGTGCTTGTCTCTGTGGGCAGAGGCAGGTCCATATGGGCATTTCATAGAATCACAGAGTGAAAGAATGATTTGAGTCAGAAAGGACCTTAAAAATCATCTAGTTCCAAATTCACCTCCATGGGCAGCTATGCCACCCACCAGATCATGCTGCTCAGGGTCCCATCCAACAAGGCTTTGAATAGCTTCAGGTATATGGGGCCCACAACTTCTTTGGACAGCCTGTTCTGGGAGCTCAATACCCTCACAGTAAAGAACATCTTCCTAACATCTAATCTAAACGCTACATCTAATTGGCCCCATGCTCCCTTGCTGGTGCTTGTGTCCTGGGGATGGCAAAGGAGACCAGAACAGGGGAGAAGAAAGGACCAGACTCTTGAAAAGAAGCAATTTGAAACCTTAAAAAAGCAGATCCAAGATCTGGCATCATGTTTTCTAGACTGAGCAACTGTATTTACATTGCAGGCCACTACTTCATGTGCATGGATAAACACGAGCTATGGATACATCCAGCTTTCCACTCTTCCTGCACAAAGTTCAAAATGCTCTCAAAGCAGCTCTCAAAGCACACTGTGGCCAGTAAATAAATCTGTCAGACCCTCTGCCATTTGGAATGGAAGTATAGCTTACCCTAATGTAGGGTATCCTAATGTACCTGTCTAATGCCCTTAGCTAGCCTATGTAGCTGCATTTAGGCTAAAAGGACAGGATGGAGATCCTAAATTGCAGGAGTACACACCCATTTTTAGACTTTCAGAGCACGGTGTTCTAACACAGCAGCAGGGTAGGGGAGATGTTACTTCTGTAATTTCACATTTATTTATTTTAAAGCAGACTTATAACAGCTCAATGGAAAGTAAAACCAAACCAAAACAACAACAACAAAAAAAACCCAACCAACCAAAACAAAACAAAAAACCACACAAAAAACCCCCATCATAAAGACCTCCTTGACCTCACCAAAAATTGTAATCAGCAGCATCCAACAGCTTAAAACTTCCATTCCTGCTGTCTCCAGATCAGCTGCTTCTGCTCAGTTTCTTTGAGGAGCTGACTACATTGCAGCAGTAAATTTCACCAGCTGGATGGGGAAGAAAATGGAGAATTCCTTCTACACAAAAATTACAGTTGAGCACAATTGTACCACAGAGGCAAGGCAGGAGGGAACAGTACAAATACCCATTTTCATGTTTCCATGCACCTAAATATATCTTAGCTTTCCTACAAAAACCTCTCCTGAGGACTTTCTGTTTATTACAGAAGCAAATAGCACAGTAAAAAATACTGGCTGTAGGCTGCCATCTGCCGGGTTTTGTGATGAAAGGTCACTTGCCAGCAGATTTTGGCAGATTTTGCCTTAACACTGCTAACAGCGTGACAAATCCTCACCCATGGGAGGCTGGGGGCATCCCATTCCCACCAGCGGCAGCTGACAAAGTTTCTGGAAGCCAGTAGGTTTTCTGAACCTGACTTACTGCTCTCCAGAACAGTCTAAAAAACACTGCTTTGCACAGATATTGTTTCTGTATTGACACTAATTTTAAATTAATATACTTCAATGTTCTCAATCAGGTTATGAATCTTTCAGCCACTCAAATATACAAACACACAGACACATGCACACACATGAAATCCCCTTTGAAGCCATGCTAATATATATCTGCAAAATCTAGCTTTTGTGTAGCTTCATCTCATGTGTACAACCTGTACATTGCTTTCTTGCAGTAGGATTATAGTTTTATTTTCACCAATTGACGTGCCCTAAAGGTTCTACATCTGTTTTCCTGAGCTCTTAACATCATTTAATGACATATTACAGCTCAGAACACAAACATTTTATTGGGTTCAATGGCAGCATGTTAAGTTAAATGAACCTGTGCTGATGAAGAGATATTGGTTCTTTTATTTAGCTGACATTTATGCAAACATGTGCTAGGCAAGTACTCATAAAATGTTCTAGAAATAAAAGCCAGGCTTGTGTGAATCCATAGTATTTTTGACTGACTTCAATGAGTTCAAGATGTCAAGCAATATATCTTGGTGCTGGTGTACAAATTCCTTAGCCTGCAATGAGCTCCTCATATTGTCCACCATGAGTTCAGACCGAAGACAGTGCCATTAATTTTGCAGTGGAAAGTAAGGGACATGAACTCTCTCCATATTGATCATATTCTCAGAAAAATTCTCTAGTATCATTCCAATTGTAGTGTGTACCTGCATCTTGTGGCTATTACTTTTCAGAGACTGTCTTATTAATACTTCAAGTTTTCATCTGAATTGTTCAACAGCTTTTTTTAAAGTATCATGAGCCCCAGTTGCAATCCATTAAACTTTCTTTGTTCCAGAAGATACACAGCAGAGTAACTGACTCTCAAATGAGCCAATAACATGGTTGAATTTTGCAATAATTGAGCCTCACAATCATGATGCTGTAATCAAGAGGGTGTTGTCAAGATGAACAGATCTTATACTAACTTATTTTTGTGTTCTCTACAGCTCTCTGCAGAATGGATAGAATTCTTTATAATGTGAAAGGGTCTTGCCTTGCTTGCTGGCTTGAGTGTTGTAATAGATCTCAGCGGAAAGTAGAGAAGTCAGTGGTATTATTAAGTATATGCATTTGTAAGTAGATGTTTGCATTTCCATGAACATATTTTGCAATTTCTCAGAAAAAGAGAATAGGGTTTCAAGTGAAGTTTTTGGAAACTAAGAGCATTATGAAATTTCCTGTGGCTTTTAGCATACACCAAATAAGAGTCTTCAAAGACTTATGCAATCTCTGCTGGAGCCAACTTCTTAATTCTAGTGTCTCTTCTCAAATACACCAAATCGATTAAAATTAACATGATGCTTATCAATTGCTTGAGCTGACAGGAGCCTCCTGAAGTTCAGCCAAAAGGTAAATGCAGAGTCCTGCGTGTGGGATGGGATAACCTCATGTGGCAGAGCAGACTAGAGATCAGCTTTGAAGGAAATGACCCTGTGATTCAGCTGGAAGGTGAGAGCATGACCCACTAATGCACCTTTGCACCACACCAAGGTGTCCTGACTATATTAGAAGTTAATCCAGCAGGTTAAGGGAAGAGATTATGGTCAGCACTTGTGAGACAACATCTGAAAAACTATGTCCAGTTTTGCGCTCTACAACAGAAGACACTGACATGCAGGTAAAAGTGCAACAGAGGCCAGCAGGCAGCTTTGTGGCTGGATAACATGATGTAGCAGGAGATCATGTCAGGTCTGAACATGTTCAACCTGCAGAAGGGAAGGCTGTTGAGGGGAGTATCTTCCTGCTGTGAACAATACCAGATAAGCAGGTGTAGATAAAGTGGAGTCAGGTTTTTCTAGTAGAGGCATGGTTATCTATGAAGAGGCAACAAGCAGAAATTGGAACACAGAAAAATGTGAATAGCTATAAAAAAAACTTTTCACTATGAGAGTGCTCAAACACTGGAAGAGGTTGTCTCAGGAGGCTGGGGAAACTCTATCCATAGAAATACTTAAAAGATAGCTGGATGTGGCTCTGAGCAAATCCTGATGCTGGCTTTGAGCAGGGGAGTTGGATGAAACACATCAAGAAGGTGCCTTCTGGCCTGTCAGATTCTCTTCTCTAGCTTCTGAAGACTTTTCTCATTCCCACGGCAGTAACAACATGATACAGGAGCTCTCTGCTGGCTCTCAGGCACTTCAGCAGCTGAGGAAGAAACAGCCCATGACACTGTAACAGAATGTTCACTCGAAGCTGTCCAAGGCATCAGCTCTCTGTGCACGCAATGAGACAATTCCTACCAAAGCTCCATTATAAAAAGTTTGTTTCTCCAATGTGTGTTGGGGACACAGCTCCCTCTCTGTTATTTTGACATCATCTGTAAATGAGTTTGCCAGCCTAACAGCACAACAACAATGAGCTGTCACATTAGCAGACAGAATGAACAGGTAGTTATTTTACAGGTAGTGGAAAGCAATTAAGAAACTCCCATGTCACTCCAGTTGGTATGGTCTGTTGCTAATCAGATGCAAATCTCACCTTAAACAAATAAGCAGACGGGTTATTTCTAAGTAGAACATCCCCATTAACAGCCCTAGAGGCTTGTTTTATAAAAAACAGTAAGTGTCACTGAGTCTGGTCTGTGCTGCAATTAGGCTGGCCTAAAGTGCCATCTCCTTTTCCTGGCCCATAAACACATTGGGAAGGGAATTTTTGGCAGCCTACTGAGTTATTTCCTTCCAATCTGAAGGATAGGAGAATTTGAGGGGATTTGTGAGAACTTTTATCCCTAAAAAACAAAGTTGCAAATTATACTTTCCAGTATTCCTGTAATATTTGTCAGGTTAAACAAAAAGCCATCCTCGGATATATAGCAGTACTGCATGCAAAAATATTCTAATATAAGACTAATTTTTATTGTAAAGCAATTTTTATATTCAAATATCTAGGGTTTTATTGTTTGGGGTTTTAAACTATAGTTAATGGAAATAGTAAGTAAAATACTTCATATCTGTTGTCATGATAAATCAAATCTTATGCTATTCTGAACATCCTAGGAATCTTCAGACTGTTAAACTGAGCATGTCACCTGCCCATCAATGGCTTTATCTATTAAGTCCTGCATATTCAACATCAATTGTATTTACTGTGGAAACTCCATTGGTGCCAGTGGATAGAGTAGATTTTAGGATGACCTCTGTTGGCAAAAAGTCATAGATTACAGATATTGGATGAGATTTTTTTTTTTTCATTTCACCTCCTAGAGTGCAAAATTAAGGGTTATAATTTAAAATCAATTGCCAGTTGAGAAGAACATATGAAATTGAGTATCAATGCTGAAATTGTCACAAGTAATGACAGCACCATAAATAATGTATGAGCAATGATGATTGCTAATCATATTTGGAGTTTCTTAAATGTAGGTCTGACTCCTTTGGGTCTGAAATTGCAGGAAGGCAGTAAATTTTATGGAGTATGAAGTATGACAGCTTCTTGTTACAGATACAGCCTTCAAAGGGTATTACAAATGCTTTATGACAGCCTTTATCTATAAGAAATATTGACTCCTGTGTGGAGAAATACAGAACCTGGGACTTACATTTGGAGTATTTCTTACTGAAGTAATAGCATAGTAAAGACATACATGTTTCAGGCAGATGTTCTGTCTGTTCTGTTCTGTCTATTTCATAGCGTCGTCCAAGTCTTGACTTGATTGTTGGCTATCTTCTCAAGTAAATATTTCTAACAAATATTTGGGTTATAGATATGCTCAGAGAGGGCATAGGTGACACCAGAGCCATTATTTTTAATTTATTGTAAGCATTTCAAATTTTAGTAGTGTTCAGTCCTGTAAAAATGTCTCTGGTGTTCAACACAGTACTGCTCTCTCAGCTTTTTAAGTCATCAATACTTTGTCCTGGAAGGAAAAAAAAAAAAAAAAAGAAAGAAAAAAAAAAGATAAAAGAAAGCATCTAGGCAGGACATAAGAAAACTGGTGATTTTTCCAAGCTCTTGTTACTGTCTATGTGAGCAAGGTATCTGGTAGCAAACACTACTCTGATCTCCTGAAGGAGAGGGTCTTTTCCATGAATCGTGAATGGCAGGAATGAAAGAAAAGCAGCACATTCCTTTGATGCTTGTCATGCACAGCTGCTGGTTTTGGTGTTTATAAAAGTAACCCTCTCTGAACCTGTTGGGTTGCAGGTGCCCAGGTTTTGGATTTGGAGCCCTGTTGAGCATTGCTGTGTTCAGGTGCTGCTCTCATATCCACATCACGTGGTAACTTGCCTGCTTTACAGGATGTGATGATGTTTGTTTGGAATGTTTTAAATGGCTGTCTGCTTATCCACTGTCTTATTTCTCTGATGTCCTTTGTCACAGGTGTAGATTCATCCCAAGTTTATTTTTCCAGTGCTGCTCTTCCAAACCCTGCAGTTCCCTTAGCTGAGAGAAAACAAGCTTTTAGCACCACCGCAGGAAGCCTGTTGCTAGGGCATGTCTGCTTCTCTTCCTCATAAGGAGATAAGAGAAATTATGTTTGTTCACTGTGTTAAGAGCAGGGTGACACAGTCACTTCAAAAAGCAAAAGGCAAAGGAACAATTCAGGAGATTCATGACAGGGCATGGTGCCTAAAGTCAAGAGATGTTGGATGCATCTGGTAAAAAAGAGGAGTGACCTGATTCTAGAACACAAACAAAGACCTTGTTATTTAGCTGGGGAAAAACAACAACAACAAAAAAGAACTGGAGTTTAGCACTACTATCATGATATTTTGTCATAAACAAAGTGGAAAATAAGGGAACTGGCAGTTTCTCAAGGGTATCTAATACCAAGATTTCTCAATGCTAAGCTTTTCTACGAGAAGCACAAACGCTTAAGCACTTCAAAGGTAACATAACACAGAAGAACAGGACATGAATATTAATGTAAGGCAAACAGAAACATGATTTCAAAAAGGAAAGTCAGATCATTTAAAGGCAGTGAGATAAAGAAGGAAAAAAAAAAAAACAGTGAAAAAACCAACACACCAAGCAGTGGTTTTAGGTAAATTAGCTTGCACATCTGACTTTCTCCCTCTGTAAATACTTGGTCAAGTAAATTCTGCCACTTAGCTGACTGCTTATTGCTGTTCCTTGGCCTCTTTCAGCATTCACAGTTCCCACAGTTGATGCAAAACATATCAACTCTCCAACTATCTATACATTCACATAGATAGATAGTCAACATCCTTGCCCTTTAGTCTAATCTTTTTCTTACTTCCAAACTCTTACTCTGATCTGACACAGTTCAAGTCACTTACCTTTATTTTCATTCTCATCCATGATGCTAACTTCCTTCCCCTGTTCCTCCACACCTTCTTCATCAAGGAGGACCAATCCCTCAGCTGGGTCAATCTCTGCAACTGGGATAATCTGCATACTGATCTATGCTTTTGAGAGCAACACCAAGTAAACGTAGCATGGAAGACACGAATATTTGGGGCTTATTTTTTAAATTGTAATTTTTGGTTTTCCCCAAGATAGGAAGCATTTTTGCCAGAGTGGCAGCAAACTTCTTTGTTCATATGGCAGCTATCACTTTGATACTAGCGTTGCAAGCAAATCACAGTGCATGGTTTGCCCCAGAAAGCTGATGGAGTGAATACAGGAAATTGAAGATGTGGATTTCCCCACAGCATTTAAAGCAATAAAAGTGATGGACCTAATTCTCACCAAGAGAGAAGAAGATCAGACTGCTCTACAGAAACCTATTACGGCCATCAGGAGAGGCTCTGAGGTCAATAGATATTTAGAGGGTAGCCACAGTATGAGATAAACATTATTTGGAACAGAAAAAAGTTTTAAGAAAGAATGTTGGTGCTAGTGGAAAGCTGACAGCTGCTTAAACAAGAACAACAAGGAAAAACCCCAACCCCAAAAAATAAAAGTGCAAAAAATGCGCTTGTGATCACTTGAAAATATTTGCCCAAAACAGTGGCACTTTTGGCTTTGTGCACACTTTTTCTGCTTTTCTATTAAGTATACAGCTGCAAACCATTTCTTTGACCTATTTACAGAACTCCAATTGGAAAAGTAATGTTTTCTTTTCTAATACATTCTGTAAGAGGATCATTAGTCAATTAATGGCATAAAGACCGTACAAAAATGCAAGTTAGACAGATTATTTAACCTCTTTATTGCTTACAAAATATGCTTTTTTCCCCTCCATATGTACTAGTTTATTAAAACTGGCTCTTTCTTTAAGAAATATAATTGTACCTGTATGGAGACACCAGGTTGACGTTTCAGCCCTGGTGTAATCATGACCTTAGTTGTTCCATTAAGGTACAAAAAACTCTCAAGGACTGTGTCTAAAAATGCATCAGTGGGAGATTTTTGTCTTTTATAGCTGCCAGGAAACACAGTGGGATACTTTATTTGCTGAATGAAAATTTGCTGGATGCTTCCATGAGCAAAGAAGCTATGAAAGCTATTGCAATAAAACAAGAAAGTGAGGCCGCATCTGGAATAAGCACAAAGCAAGAGCACCAGCCTGAGTGTGAACTGGAACCTACATAAAACTGATGAAAAAAGACATTCTAAACCTTTGAAACAGCTCCAATCAGCTTGAAATAAACTGGAATGCTATTCTAGTAATAATACTCCTAAACAAATTGTTATGGTTCAAACAAGCAAAGCAATCAGACTTTCTTTTCTCTGCTGAAATCATATATCCTGATTCCCTTTTATCTGCCTATCACAACGCTCTCCTCTGAGCCACAGTAATTCATCCTTCAGAACTGAATTCTCCCAATAAAATTTCAGTCCATAAACAGATCCTTTGGTGGCACAACACATTGCCTGAGAGGTTTTTCATTCAAGATGAATATGAAAGGCAATTATACATAGAAATCATACTAAGAGTTGACCAAGGTTTGGAAGGCCTTTTCTTCTCAATAACAAAAGCCCTAGAAATAACATTTTAACTTGTTCATCTGTTCTTCCCTATAGGTAAAACTTTATAGTTAAATATAGAAAAGAATTTTGGCTTACAACTCTGTTACAATAATAAGCACTGTTTTTACAAATAAACTGCGAAGATCAATGAAAGATGCACACTGTCTTTGGATGTGCTACCAATATTTTAACAAAGAGCTCTAACAATAAAAAAGGTCCTTCCTTTGCTCATGCTGATCTTGACACAGAAACAAGTTGTAAAGCTTCCTCATTTTGACCCAAAAAATTCTCTATTAGACTTACAGAAAATATGGAAAGACAAAAAGGGGAACAGTCATTTAAAATCAGCTTTTGTTGGGGATTTTTATTTTGTGTTCTGAAAAATAGATTGGTAGAAAGTCAAAGAAATACACCAGTGGACAAAAACAGGAATGATAATCCAAGGCATAAACAGGATAAACTAGCAGTGGGTACTTGTCTCAATCTTCTGATGCCAGGTACACAGAGAATGCAGGTATAGCTGAAATTCAGAGCAGGAAGTTTTAAGCCATCATTCTTGACATCTCAAAGATTTCTGGCTCACGAGAACTGTCCAGGAGAGTGTAGTCTCACAGTAGGGACTTCCTGAGAGAGTCAATGGCTATTATTTTACATGAACTTAATTTAAAAATAAAAGAAGCCAGAACCTAGAGAGAACCTAGGCAGAACCTAGGCTCCCTAAGCTCAAAATTGCAGTTTTCCAGTCTCTGTTTATCTGCTGCCTAGTCCAGGAGACATCACTGTTTTCAAAGTGAGAGTTTCTTGGTAATTGAGTAATGTCCAGCACCACTCAGGGTCTAGAAATTAGTTGTTCCCCTACCAGTATTTAGTAATCATTTCCAGTCAGGAAGTGTACACTGACAACAGCCATAAATCCACAGGTATGTTACACAGGGACAATAATTTTCTTCTAAAATACTGCTGTTGCTACATCCTCTCCTCGGACTCTACTCCAAAGTTCTACAGAGAACTCATTAGTTAAGTCACATATCAGAGGAAAGGGAGATTGAGGTTTATTTCCTATGTATTCTTGAGATTGCCTTGATTAAAATCAGGGTCTCTCTGAGCTGACAAGGAGTACATAAGGACCTTGCAAGAACATGCAGTATTTGTTCCTATTCTTTAATGTTACTATTTTCTCTCATTCTTTAATCGGCCTGATTAAAACCAATACTTTGAGCTTTGTGCACAAGTTATTTTAAGATTCATTGCTTCAGAAACAGCACAAAGACCATGAGAACTACCCTGTAATTCTTGTCCATGGGTTGTTTAATGAATGACTTTAATGTTGCTTTAAAAAACAAGGTTTGTATATTTGAAGACACCTCAGGTGAAAATGCATTGGCTCCACATTTATCTATTGCTTTGGTTTTACCCATTTGTTGCTTTCAGAGACACCTAAAGGATGGTCTCCACTTTGATACCCTGTGATCTGAGAGCACTCCTAGTTGTTCCTTTTGAGAATTTGTCTGAAAACTCGGGCTTGTTATAGTTCAGTTTGATTTATTCCACAGGCAAAACATTCACTCTTCAGTAATATTGTGCATGTGTCTTGATAACGTGATTAGGTAGTAGCCTAGAGATGAGCTACAGGACTTTTCCAGATCAGAAGCAAGGCCATTACTCTTTTATCTTGAAACTGGTAGAACAATTCAGCAGATCACTAGCATTGAACCTCACTAAATTGCAGTCATATGAAGGATTATCACCACTAAAATCAAAATCAAAATGCTTCAAGACCACAATATATGTAATTCCTCTTTGCTTGACAAACATTTCAAAACTCATCGAGTATAAGACTTTTAGACTCCTTTGCACTGACAAGCAATTTGAGTCTTTTGCTCCCAGATGAGATACTGTCTGGTATATCATGAATCTCATGAGGAGTTTGGTTTAAATAATTGAAGAAAAACATATTTGAGAAGTATTGGTTTGAAGCTGTGAACACCGCAATTCAGACTTAGCTATTGTTTCAAGATTCATGCAGGGACCCATCTTTCTAAAGAAATCCTGTAAGATTTAAGGTTTTTTTCACTATGATACTTTTTGTCAGTCTTCTTCCAATCTTGAGACTTGTTGGCTGTCAGCATCTCCTCTGTTGCAAATACCTGGTGAGTCACACACAGCTTTAGACAGGAATTTTCAGCATAGGAGAAAAAACAGCGAAACACAGGGAAAAGTTCATACTTATTTAAAAAGAAAGGAAAAAAAACCAGAAAAGAAAGCAAAGTTTATGGTATGTTGGATGCTGTCCTAGAACAAAAGAACCTAGGGCTCCTTAGGAGTAATGATCAGTGTGGCCTTCAAACAGTTCAGTGTGATCATGTAAGGAGTTCAGGATATAGAAAATAGCTAAAGTATTGAAATGTTCTTTCAGTATATCTTCAGCTGGAAGAACTGCATACAGTACTTCCTACTACTCTTTTGTTCAAAGCAAAACTTTCGTCCTTAAAATTTTATGCCCTCTTGACTCAGCTCTATTTACCCTTTTAGACACAAGCTCAGCATGCTGGCAGACCTAGTTAGCCAGGAAGATCCCTTAGCTTAAAGAAATTCCAGCAATTAGTTAATAGTTATATTGTGAGTTTGGGGTAGATTTCTTTGTATGGTTTCCTAAGAATAGAGTGAAAAAAATCCAGAGAATTTCTAATGGGTTAGCTGTGGAAACCAAGGGCATTCTTTAAATTGCATTGGAGTGGCAGTTCCCATTTAATTTCAGCTTTTGCTGATTTTTTTTTTCAGCACAGCAAGAGGTTTATAGCTTCCTGACAAAGACAGAAAGGAAAAGAAAAGAAAACAGAAAGGTGTCAGTTGTATTTGTGGCTCTGATAATCATAAAAGGAATTTTCATTTAACTGGTTCTACTATTGGATCAAATCCACCTTTTTATGTCAAATTATTACAGTAGGGTTTTAAGCTTTCATGTGGGAGACTCATTACACTTGTGTGATTTCAGTGCTGTTTCAGGAGAATAAAATGGGTTAAAGCTCAGCAGGTTTTGGGCATGGCTCACTTTCATGAGAGCAGAATGCTGGCATTGTGAGAGGCAGAGAGACACCTAAATCCATGAAACTCAAGCAATTACCCAAGACCCACAAGAATTTCACCACAGGAGGGTATTCATGATCCAGCTGACATGGGATACTGGGAGCTGTAGGCTCTGTGACCTCTCTCACTGCCCAGGGATTGTGGATGCACAACTCAGGGGTCATACAGCCTTCCTGAGGCAGCAGGTCACAGCATCTCACAGCTGCAGCTGATTCCACAGCTCCTGCATATTGCAGGAGCAGCATTTTCCACATAGCTTCAGCATGGACTTTAAATAAAATGCTCTTTCACTAGAAGCAGTGAGCACATCTTGGGAAAACAGGGCAAAACCTGAGGATGCAGCACATCTCTGTTCTCCCTCTTCAAGGATTATTCTTACATCTAACTACAAACAGGCTAACTGTAAGTGCAGGTAAGAGAGTAATTTGACTGTCTTAGCTCAGTGATTAGATTGCAAACAGAAGCCAGCTGCCCTGACATCCTGACTCTGCTTTAAAGCTACCACCATATCATAAATGGCTTAGACAGACTTGAAAATAGAAAATACAAGTCACATGTGTGACATCTCACCGTGGAAACTGAAAGTATTGATTAAAAGCAAAGACAACTTACTCCACCGTAATACTACAAAAGGTTGGAATAGGTAATCAATCATACGTGGGATTTCCAGTCTGCAAAATAAAGGACATTATTCAAGAAAGGCCAAATGGCAGGTTTTGCAGTAGTCAGGACAGGCAGAGTAAATGATCATAATGGTGGCAAGATGCACATCTATCTGTGCAAAGATCAGCTGATGCACAGGTACAAAGGGCTGCATTCCCTGGCAAGGAATTTTTACTGTTTTGCTACTCATGGCACAAAGAACCCGCTCCTTGCAGTTGCTTTAAGTCTGGCTACCACTGGGTGCATTTCATGGTTCTTTGGTCTCACAACAGAAGAGAAAGCAAAGAGTCTTCTACTTTCTGTGCTGCTTATGGGTTGCAGATCTCTGCCAAGCTGTACTGGCACTCTCCATCCTTTAATTATTCTCACTTTTCACACCCTTTTCCAGTTGCAACCTCTCCCTCAGAAGAGGTGGTGATCCGAACTCCACTTAGAGTATCAGCTGTGAAAAAACCACAGGTTTGTACAGCAGTAAGATGATGTGAGTTTTAAGACTGATTTATTTTTCCTTCTTAATGATTCCTTGTGTTTTACCTGGTTTTTTGACTGCTACTAAGGTTATATTTTCATTCATCTATCAGAACTCTGGAAGTTTTCTCTGCAGCAGCAATTACCACCTCAGAGCCTGCATTTTACACAAGATCAGGTTTTCTCAATGTACATTTCTTTAGACTTTGTCTATGCAAAATTTTACTTACCTTTATTGTCCAATCGTCCAGACATGTCAAACTTTCTTCTGTCAAAAATAGAAGTACTGCACTCCATCTAACTACTTTGCTTTTCATTCTGTATCAATTACTTCCTCATGTAAACTTTTGTAGAATCCATACATGTCCAGCAACTCTTTCTGTTTTGCTAAAGCAGCAGCTTTCCATCAAAAATACTGCATCCAGCTTTCCTTGAAAATACATGAGTCTTCATTTGCTTTGTAGTTCAGTAATTTTACATCTTTTCAATGTTTTGCATATAAATTAAACTGAAAAGGACATTGACACAGCTGGTTTAACTCAATGTGGTTTCAAGTAAAGTTTCTGACTTTCTTCCCCTATTTTCAGTTATGTTAAATAATTATATGTGCAGTTGAGTGGATTATATATAGAACTACCAGCAGGATGTGTGCAATAGCAATGCTAGAGATGATCAAAGTATTAAAATTTTTAATTATTTTAGCTTTCCCTTCATCATCCCTGCTTTCATTTGAACCACAGTATCTTTGGCATACCTGTGTTGACATGACATGATCCACAACTGACAGACCATTAGCTGGAATATACGACTAAATCCATGAATCCAGAGCAGGAACCTTTTTGAAATAATTAATTGGAACTTCTTTGAAGAACTGGAATTACAAATATTAACCTCTAACACTGCACGATGTGTGGGGCATTTTTTACCTTATGGTCCATATTGGAGTAGCTACTGGATAAGACATAGGATAATCACACCATGTGGTGTTAGAATTATTTTCAAGAAAATAAACTGTTCTTACTCTTGTCTAATGATCCAGAATGAGAGGGCCCTAGTAAGCAATACTACATGAGCACTGAATCAACAGCTTATTTTGGACACACAACAACCACCAAACAGAGATACGATGGAAAAATATTGTTTTACTAAACATTTTAAGAGAAATTTAAGTAAATAATGATCCAGTGATTAAAACATCCTATTTGTCAGTGATTTTGTTAACTTGCAGAAAATATAATTACATTGGAAGCTCTTGCTGCCGATTTATTATACACCTCACATTTTATTATACACCTATAAAAAACAAGATGGTAAATGCCTTGAAATGCTGACTTCCATGCCAACTTCAGCTTTTTGCAGTTTACCTGTAAAAATTCCCAAGACCAGGTGAGCCTGTTAGATAGGAGTGAGGAAAATTATCACTTAGTGGAATGAAGAGGCTGCTTGGAACCAGGCATTTAGGTGAGCTGTTGTAAAGACTAGGTATATAGTGAGGGCCAAGGAGTTTCAAAGGAAATGGAAACAAGGAAAGTGAATATTGCAAAAAAGACAACAAAGATCAAAACTAGTGAGAATGGTCCAAAGCATTCACTCACAGAAGTTTTAAGAGAAATATTGATTGGTCTGAAGGAAGAAGAGATGGAAATATCTGAAAGTACCAAGGAACTCAACATAGAACAAAGGTCAAAATAAAAGCATTCATTCATAACCAAGGACATGGCTGACAGCAATGGACTGGTTAAAACTCAGGAATAATTCTCCCTACTCTCATCAAGATCTGCAGGTCTGTCATCTGATAAAACCACTGCACATATTATCTTTCAGCAGAAGATCTGCATGCTAACAACAGGCAGGTGGCAATAAGGTGATACCACAGTGTGTGTGCTAGTCCAGCTCCTCTTATCCCCGCAGGAAGATTGAGTAATGCTGTCAGGAGACCCAGAATGAAGAAATACTGACAAAACTTTGCTGTGTTTTAGGCAGGCTTAAGAAAAAAATTTCTGAGGCAAAATAATCATGCTAAGCCTTGTAAATAGTGGTAAAAATACTTCATCAATGCCAGAAAAAAACAATGTGAAATGATGAGGAACTCAGCTGCTGGTGTACCTTTTCCCTGTCATACACAAGTGACCCTGGGCAGGCCACTTAGACACACGTCCTTGTGCTTTTGGGGGTGAGTCACAGAATCACAGAATTGTTTGGGTAGGAAGGGACCTTCAAAGGATTCTGAGGGTGAGTGAAATCTATGTGGGAATGACCATGAATGTCTGTCTTTGTTTGGGAAAAAAAATACCTCCTTGCTCTTTTACAAGGTCTCACAATTAGCTGATTTCCTGTTTATCTCAGATAACCAGGCCTGTGTATTTTGATCACAATTACAGACTTAGGAAATCCAAGAATTCCCTTTAAAAATTATTTTTTAATGACAGCATAAGCACGATCAATTTTTTTAACATTTTCATATTAACTTTTCCTTGGTTTAGATTTTCCATGAAAATAATAGGTACTGAATTGTAAATTTGCACAGAAATTGCCAAAGACCTCAGCATCAGTAGTGCACATTTACTGATGAATATTTCATAATTATTTTTAACACAATATTTTAATGATTTGTTTGAGCTCTATCCACTACTTCTCAAAAAAGGGACAATTTCTTACAGAATCTTTCATTTCTTCAGATCTGAATAATATAGTAGCAAAGGTTCTTTAAGAAACAGGATTGTAATCTTCCTACTAAAACCAATAATAGGTTTTTGGGAGGTGGGGTGTACAAATGGTGGAGAAAAGGAGCTTAACATTAAGTAAGAAGGACAATAATAAGGCTTAATTTTGAGATTTATGTTTCAATATTTGGGGCTGGGGTAGGGGTATAATAGACTGTTATTAAAATTAAACTTAAAAGACCTTCCCTCAAAAAATTGTAGCTATATTTTCTCTGTATGAATGAGCATACAGTCCAATATTAGTTTTCATGGCATTATTAAAAAAAAAAAAGCGATATAAAAGTGCATTGAACATTCTGAGGTAGAAATACTGCTTATGCTACATAAATGTACAAATGGTCCTTATTCACAATAGTGCCTGGATTTTACAGACAGTGTGAAACTGCACTGTTCATTCATTTTCTTACCAGGAACTGTGGACCATTCAAAGCCACATGAACTCCTAGACAGTTCTGAATTCCACAGAATTACTACCAAATTCAGCATCTAAGTGGGAGACAGGTCAACATAGCTAGGAAAAGCAGCACAAATAAAATTGGTGTCTGCAGACTTTGAAGAAGCATTTGGATGACTGCTGCACCTGGGCTAGCAGCGTGTGATCCAAAGTGACAAAGTGACAAAGCAAAGAAAATATTTATAGATAGATCTAGACATAGGTACAGGTATATAGATATGTAGACATAGAGAAAACAGTTTGTCCAGACAGTCAGACAACTAATTGGAACAGAATAGTCCAGGTAAAAGGCAGACCTTAAAGACAAATTAAGGCACTTTACTTCTTCTGAAGGCTGAAACCTGCTTCTCCCTGCTGACCTTGAAACTGCAAACACAGTAAATTTCAGAACTGTTACTGAAACCTGGAGCAGTCGACTGCTGGAGCTCCTGTGCCACAGTTTGCTGACTGAGATCTGTGACTGTGCTGAATGCACAGAACAATCACTTCTGTAATTCTGAAACTCTCTGAGGTCACCTGACTTCAGGTGGGACCCTGAAGGATCCAGACCCTTCTTACAGATATTTGCCAAAATTTAATCAGATTTGGTTCCTTTGATAAAATAAATTCCTTCAAGGTTATCTCAGTGGTCTCTGTCCATCTCAACTCTTCCTCAAGTCGTCATGTCATGTTCAATTTACTTACTTTTGTGCTAGAAAAATGCCACTATATATGTAAATATGCCACAATCATCTGAAATTTTAGATGCTTTGAACTAGTAAAAAACCACCGTGTAAAACAGTAAATATAACATAAAAATAGAAAATATGTTGTAGAGCAACAGGGCATCCTATGGGATACAGAAGACACTAAAGGCCAAGTAATACAGAGCTGGACCATATCATATCTGGATTTTCTCTTCCAGGAAAAGAGAAAAGGAGAAAAAAAAAAATCCCAGTTGGTTGAGGTACAGCCACTGTTCCTGAAGTTTTTTATTTGTGCTTTCATCCCTATCCCTCTCTCATTCCTCTCCTGCACAGCCTAGTGTGCTGCATTTGAGAATGTCAAAATAGGAGCAGTACTTCCCTTCTCACATGAGCTGGGCAGAGATAGAAATGGTTCCTGTGTACTGTCTATTCCATGAGATCTTCCAGTATTCTACCTGTTCCACCTTTGACAGGAATGTATGCATTTCCAAAAGTTTTTGTACTTACATCCTGATGTCTCCCAGACCATTAAGAATGGAAGTCATGGGTTCTTGCACATTCCCCATTTCAGAAGCAGGTGGCAGAGGGGGTGTCCCCCATGCTGAACACTGCTCTGCCATGTGCTGGGGGAAGAAGCTGATTGTTCAGGGATTACCATGATATACTTGGAAGTAGAAGAGTTTATCTCTTTGTTGGCTGGCATTCTGGAGGAGAAGGCTCTTGGCCTCCAACATGTCCTGGACAGCGGCTCTGTCGTACCATAGGTGATGAGAGCCAAATACACAGAGCAGAACCAGAGTAGGACAAGAGCAGGAGACTCTGCTGCCCCTATTAAGTAATAGCTTCACTATTGCAGGACAGCTTAAATCCCTCCTGGACTTGTATTTCTGAGAGAAATTGGCCTGCTGAGTGCTCAGCTTGGAGTGAGACAGTTCTACGTGGGGACATGCACCATTGTGCCCTCTGCAGCATGCCAGAACAGCAGAACTGCCATTATCAGAAAAAATAGAGCATATGTTTTCAAATAATCACCCATCTGTTTGTCTTTTTTATGCATTTACCCACTTTGACTGTACCTAGAGTTGGTGTCTGCCTAGAAATAGCAGACCTCAGCAGGGAACACCTGAAGCCAAGTACAGGCATCACAAAGATACAAAACAATCATGATGAATAGGATAGGGTGATATGTTGTCTGCACCTGCCAAAGGACTAGAGAGCAGCTTTTAGAACTTCTATGCATGTGCAATTACAACACTTCTCCTACCATTTCCAAGACCACCTCTAATGATTTCGTATTTTCTTTTATAGTTTTCTTTGTGTATTTTCTTTAGGCATGCACACACAGAATTATGTAAGACAATGAAACTCAGTTTCTTGGCACAATTTCAGCTGTGTCTTTTGTTGTTCTGATACTTTGAAGATTTACAAGAGTTTTCACTAATGTTAGCTTGGTATTTCCCAAAAAATGTTCACTTTCTTTTCCTGAACACTCCCTCTTGCCAGCCTGTGTGTCAACGGAGAAAATCTCACAGCAAAAATTAAAAAGCTGTTTCTTCCATCCTATAGTATCATACATTGCACCTTTAGAGATTCTGTACATTTCTGTACATTGACCCAAAGAACACAAAAAACTTCTGTGGCATGGACAATAAATGAGGTTGTAAAGATGTGTCAGATAATACTGTGACAGCTCATAATAAAGCAGTTTTCTCTCTGCAGTACAGATGTACAGCAAACTTCTATAAAACATTCATGAACTTATGTGCAGAAAAATCCCAACTTAAAATTTCTTGAGTCCCCAACACTAATTTGAAAATCATCTTCAAGAAATCCATGCCACAGTGTCTGTATCTTGGTCAGGCATCTGGAACTGCAGTGGAAAACTTCCTGCTTATTTTGGTTTCATAAATAGATGCACTCATAGAAACAAGCAGAGTTCAAAATAGTGAAAGATGGAAAATGTCTTCACATTGTTCATATCTCATCAAAAAAGAAAATTGCATTGCTCACACTTCTTCTCTTTATTTAGTTCTTCACCCATGAATAAGTTCCATACTGCTGCATCTTACTAGAAGGAATCTTTGAATATTATTTTGGGAAAAAAAAAGCCCTTATTTTGTAATTTTCCTATTCTTTTTTTGTGCACACACTGCAAGGAACAGTAGAGCAGGCAAAACTCATTTATTAATCTCACTCTTACTTTAGAATTTCTTTCAGTCTCACTTTAATTCCTCAGCTTGGCCTTTTTTTTTTTTTTTNCCTCAGCTTGGCTTTTTTTTTTTTTTTTTTTTTTTTGTGTAGTATTCAAGCCTGTGAATCTGAATTTGATCAATGCATATTTGTATTCTTCCATAGATCCTGCAGCTGTCAACAATTTTTTCCAGCTAATGAAGAACATTCTCATCATCATCCACCAATAAAAGAAAATGCACTGCAGCTACATGGCTAATGAGAACACATCAACAATATTTGAATGTGCAACACAATTCAATTATTACTTAAAGACAGAGCTATGTTATAATAGTTAATGCATACAATTAACTGTTGAAATTCCTGTTGTTTTTGTATTTCTATTGTTGTTCCCATGGCCAACTGATTCTGTCCCAAATAAAAAAAGCTGTTCTGCAAAAGTATTTTTATGAATCACAGATCATATCTCGCCTGGAATAAATGCTGAGTTCTACCAGATGTATAGAAATTAATTTCTTCAATCTATTAAAAGGGTTTAAATAAAGAAATCCCAGGAGATTGTGTGAGCAAGTTCCAGCACAACAGTAGAATTATGTATTACAGCATTTGCACCCTCTCTGAATTTACTCTATACTCATATCTGGGGGGTGAAAATGGGTGGGAGAATGACCATCATCCAATTGTTCTTGTTTCCTTACTGGTAAAAATGTTACCACTTAAGGTAAAAAATTAATTTCTTGCTTAAAATGAAAGGTTTGGGTACAGGTTTGTTTTTGTGAGATTCATGGATGAAGATTCCTGCATGAAATAGCTACCATTCTGATACTGAATACTCATTTTATACTGTATCTTACACTGTGAGTGAAATTAAGCAAAACTTGCAAGTGTCTATACCTGCTGACACAGATTTTTTTCACTTGCAAATGTCTGAAGGAATAGCAAATAATAGTTTATAAATCAATTATCTGTGTAGTTTATGGAGAAAAGGAAAGTTTCTCCCAAATGCTTGCTGGTATCTATATTAGGGTGACACAGAAAGTCTTCTGGGAATACATAACACAGATCTCACAAATGGCCCTCTTAAAAAAATCTGTTTCACTCCACAGAAATTAAAAGGAGCTGTCAGGATGTACAACTCACAGTTGGGTGTCCAATTTTGAGATTTCTGCACCCAGGGGTATGAAGCTGTGCCTGAAAAGGAAATGTTTATCAAAGGATTCAATCCCAGCATGACCTGACTAGGGCCTACAGAACAAGAGGAGTCCTTTAAGTTCTGTGAAGTTCTGTGGAATTTTAACAAAAAACCCTGCATTAATTGGGAATTTATGGAGAAGGCAAAATTCTGTCCCAAAACCACCTTAAATCTTGGCAATACAGGCCAAAGATATTTTATAAGCTAAAATACAGAAAGAAAAGAATACCATTAGCTTAATTATATATGATGAGTACATGAAATATATGCCAGAATCCTCTGTATCTTCAAGAATGTCTATTTCACACAACTCTCTAAATAAACAAAGGAGGATTTAACCCCTATGTGCTCTGGATGATAAATGTGAGGGTAATCCTTTGAATGAATACAAACAGGAACAAGAGCAGGTGAAATCTTTGGATCTGTATTGGAGTCTTAACTGGGTGATTTCTGGCATCCTAGCATAATTTATCTTTCTTACATACTTGCACAAGATAATGTTGGAGGAAAGCTCAGGGGAAGAATACACTTGTCATGTTTATGACACAAAGCTCCTAAATGTGGGGATTTTTTTTACACTGACAAAGTGCAGAATTATAAGAGTTGAAGAAAGTTATGTTAAAGACACAGATACACACATGTATTTATTTCTTAGCTGCCCTTAAGCTGCTGAGGGCCACTTAAACCCAAAATGTTGTTGCTAAATGGCTTGGGGCAGGATCCCTCAAAAAGTCAATTCACCTCAGGGACCTGTGCCTGGTTCTGTTGTCTCACATGGTGAGGTGACTTTGCATTATCAGAGATCCTTTTGGTCTTCACTGGCTACTAATCCTACCCATTGGGCAAATAAAGAGCAGGCAAGGAGGGCAGCAGGAAGCTGTTGGACCTGCCCAGAGACCTGTTCCCTGGATGCTTTCTCTCTCCTGACTGAACTGAAGTGAGCTGGGGGTGCATCTGTTAGTTAATTTAGCTGTGCTTTATCATTGCCCCTGGCTGGAAAATCACGTAGTTCTCAGTGTCACAAAACCAAAGCTTTGACACCTTCTCACTCTCCAGGTTTTTTAGCAGCTTGTCTCTAAACCTGTGTGGCTATGAACTACGTTTTCACACTTATTTGGATAGCACCTGGCACAGTCAGTCATGTTCTGATCTTAATATTTATTTGGAATGGAAAAATATTGAGTATCATCTGAGAGGCAGAAAGATCCTCCCAGAGGGCTGAATCCCCGTTGTTCTCTCCTTTTAATTCTGCATAATTCTTTTCTGGGCATTGTAATTTATGTTTTTCTTAAAGCCAGATAATTTTTTTTTTCAGTGAGTGATATAATTTTGACAGATATTTTGTTATGAAGAAATAGTATAATGATTTCAAGTCCTATTAAATAGAGAATATGTGTCTGGTATATGTAAGAATAGCCATTTTGAACTATAACCACGTAAATCTTTCATTTGCTTCAATGAGGATACAGTCAGTCACAGGACAGCCACAACACTGGTATCAACATGGTCCTGGTGCTAAGGCTATAAACATGACCTTGGTTGCTAAGCTTGAAAAACCTAGATAAATTCTTCTGGAAAGAGATACTTCTGCATGAATCTCCTCTGTATATGTTTTTTCCAGCTGGAATATCAACAAGATTGCATTGGGTCTGGCTGGAGCTCATTTCCCCAGAGCAGCCCTCACTGCTGAGCTCTGCATTGGCAGCTGCAAAGGGGCTGAACACACCCCGGTGCTCTGGGCACTGCTGAGCAGCGCTGGCACTGCATCGGGGCCCTCTCTCCAGCATTGCACCCTCACCAGCAGGAGAGGGGTGGGCAAAATCCTGAGAGGAGACACAGCCAGGACAGGTGGCCCAAACTGACCAAAATGGTATTCCATACTTGTGATGTCAGCTCACATATAAAAGCAAAGAGAAAGGAAAAGGAATGGCCAACATTTGATACTGATTACATTTGTCTTTTGGAGCAACTGCAAAGCGTGCTGAAACTGAAGAAAAGCAGGGAATAAAACCTTTGGGGTTTTTCCTTTGTTTCTGAGAGCATGGCCTTCACTTTTATGAAGTTAGTAAACTGTCTTTATCTAGACCCAGGAGGGTTTTTTTCATCTTATAATCTCCCCACCCTGTTCTGCTGAGGGTGTGATAGAGTGGCTTAGTGGGCACCTGGAGTCTAGCCAAGGTCAACCACCACCAAAAACCATCAGCTAAATTTCGTTCTGACCAAAACATAGCAATGGGGTGAGTTTTCAAAGCCTGAATACACAAATAGATTCAAGTATACTTTTAATAGCAGTCAGATAATTGCACACAATTAATAATTTTTTTTTCAAATTCTCTTTGCTTAGAGGTTTTAATTACTATCTGTGGTCCATTGGGGTAATTTCTGAACTGTGTACTCCTGTCTTATGACACCAAAATGTGATTTTAAGACTCTCCCTTAGCTAATAATTTTTGAGGGCACTGTATGTAGACTGTATATTTATAAATAAAGTCTATTATAAAGAAACCTTGATTGAGTTCAACCACTCAGGACTTGCATTTATTGAAACAATCTCCTATTGTTCATTAAAGACATTCATGGAGCTCTTTCATCTCTTCGGCAAAACCAACAAAAAAATGTCTGAGCATTATCTAGAGTTATCTCTGGTGGATTTGGTTTTGCTTCAGCATGGTAAATTAGAGTTGGGGCTTGGATTGATTAGTAAAACCAGGGACTTGAGGTCTGAATCTGTTGTTCACGCAGGTGGTCCATCCATGTCAGAGACAAACACCTGCTTTAAGTTACTGAAGGGATGCTTGAGTTACTGCAGTGTAACTGAGAGGATAATCCAATCAATTAACCAAAAGGAAATTCTTACTTCCTGGACCAAATTTTCACTCTAATTTACATAGATTTGCATTAATTATACTTTTCAAAAGGTATTTCCATAATTTAAAAGTTCAGTATTCGGTCAGTGTTCCCACTGGGTTGCTCCAGAAATAAGTAGCACTGTAATGTTGACAATCCCTATCACCATTAGGCTGCAACCACAAATTAAGAAACTCTCATTCCAGTAAGTTGAAAACATTTCCTCTGGTTCAGTCTCTTAACATACAAAGAGTGGCTAAGTCAAACCCTACCTCAACCCACTTATTACTAGGATGCAGCTACATTTTTCAGCTCTTCTTGACTGTAAAACAAATAGTTTGGAGGTAACATCCGTACAGCTAGAGACAGTCTTAACACATGGAAACATTAAAATGCTGTCGGGGAAATACAAAACCCTCAGAAGTCTCAAAAACATTGTGCTTTGTTCAATAGACCAGATCCACCTCTATAACTTGGACCATGTAGTCTCCTGAAGGCATTTCTGTGATTCTTATTAAACTGAGGATGCAGTTAAGATCTGGATATCTCTTATAATTTCCACAATGTTCCACCTCTGATTATAAACCTGCCATGATCCTTTTTTATCCCCTCAGCATCAAAAAAAGTATCAGATCCTCACTTAGAAAAATTAACTTGGCTGAGCACAACAAAGAAGATCAGAAAGGCAAAGGTCAGAAATTTCAGAAGCTAATTGATGGCTGAAGTGCAGTTTTAGGTGAACCTGGATTTCACACTACCTTCTCATGTGTGTGCAGAGAAGGTTTATTTGGTAGTACAACTTCCAGAGGTGAACTATGAAATGCAGCTTTCCCCATTCAAAATCCAGTTGCTGCTCTTGTAAATTCATCCCTGAGCCTGCAAAGCTCTTAAAAGTAACACATGAGGTCAATGACCGCAGAGAAGGATGGGGGGATTTTTAGTTAATGCTGCTGCTCTTTTCTGCAGCAGTCTTCTAAAATGGCTTAGCGACAGCTACCATGCACTCTGCATTTGACTGGCCTCTTTTCCACTATATGTCTCCTTTCAAGTTTACAGAGGTCCCTATTGGAAAAAAATTAGCCATTAACTTGTCCAACATGCACAGAAACCCAGCAACTAAAGAAATCCAGCAATAACAAAATTACAATGCCAGCTAACAAAAGGTTGCTATTTATGGTGTCATAAATCTGCAGGGGAAAAGAATGCATGGAGAAGCTGAAAGAAGGCAGGTGGGAGGCAGAGATATTCTTGCTGAACAATAAAAAATTATTGCTCCTCACTTTTGTGTTTGCACTTCATTTTGAAAAGTAGTATCCTATTATGTTGATTCTGAGCTCAAACAGAAAAGAGCAAATTCCAGAATGGTGTTAGGTTTTAGTCAGAAGAATGGTTCAGGGAATTTAATAACCACAGAGGAGAGGCCACAAGGAAGAGCTGAGGTTGTTTGCTGTGCAAAAAAAATAGGTCTAGCCTTCCACTACATCTCTACTTCTTCAAGATAAAAAAAACCAAACACCCAGACACCCCAAATTTGCATCTCCTGAGTATTTTTACATGTAACTTGTTCTAAACAACTAAATATTGCTGTTTGCACGATGTGTGAGACTTAAAAATCACAGGTTGGGATCTCTGTCAGCAGAATCACTGTTGAAATCCAGCAACCTCTGCCAAGTCTCATCAGGTGAGAATCTGACCCTGTGTCTTCTCTTGGCTCACAACTTTTGCAGGCAATACAGTTGTAGTGGGTTGATCTTGGCCAGCTGCCAGGCACACATCCAACTGCTCTCTCACTCTCCCTCCCCAACAGGATGGAGAAGAAAATGAGATAGAAAAGCTCATGCATTGAGATAGAGACAGGAAGATCACTTATCAAATACCATCATGACCAAAACAGAGTTGAGGAAGATTAATTTCATTCCTTGCCAATTAAGATAGTGTTGGAGGGTGAGAAACAGAGACAAAATTAGAACAGCACCTTCCCCTTTCTCCCCTCTTCACCCAGGCTAAATTTTATTTATTGATTCCAATATCTCTACCTCTTCCACCTCACCAAAAAGTGCAGGAGGAAGGAGGATGAGGTTTGTGGTCTGTCCATAACATCTCCTCTCTGCTGCTCCTTCCTCCTCACTTCTTTCTCCTACTCCAGCATGGAGTGCCTTCCATGTGATCCAGTCCTTTAAAAACTGCACAGACACGGGTCCTCTCCATGAGCAGCAGTCCTTCAGGATTACCCTGCTCCAGTGTGGGCTCTCCACAGGCTGTGCCCAGATGTGTGTTGAGAAAATTGCCTAAGTGAGTGTTTCAATAAGTACCATCATCTCCACCTTCTGCCAACAACTTCCAAAAAGTGTTAACTCAGTTTCTAACTAGAGTGTGCTGTCAGGCCTAGGCAGAAAAGAAGGAAGGAGCAGTGCTGAAGGATAGGGCTCTCCCTCAAATCTGTCACCTGCTCTTGGTTTGCACCCTTTTTTAGCAATTCTTACACTTGTGTGTGGAACATGTTGCTTCCCCAAGTGTATTACCAAAAGTATATATATAAAATATATATATAATCTTACATTTGGATTTATGAAACACTCAGACTGCTCAATGAAAGCAGAGGAAGAAGGAGGCTTTATGAACTCTACTCACTACACCACTGAAGATAATAAGAAATCAGCTCTGGGTTGTCCCCAATGCCTCTGAACTACATCTAATCCTGCCCCCTCAAATGATACTGACTGTAATTCCATTTTATTGTGAATGAACATTTAACCCTTTGAACTCTCCTTTTTATTGCAAAGACTTTACTTTTCCTTCCTTCTCACTTTTCTTGTTTATTTGTCAGACAGAAGCCTATTTGTTCTCTTCTTTTGTCTCTTTCTCCATCAAGTATTAAAATGTTATTTCTTTTTCCTTTTGGAAGAAATACTGAAATACTATAGCAGATCCTCTTTCACTCTCACCTTGTCTGAATTGATTTCTATTCCAAAATTCCTTTATTCTGCACCACCTCGTGTCCTAGATTCTATGGGTTGTTGGCAGTTGCCTTCAAGTTATATCTTTTAATCTTCCCCTGTCACTCATTTAAACTGCTATTTCTGACTTATCTCGCTCACCTGTCATTCACTTCAATCCCCTGACTTCAATTCCCTTCCTTTTTTGTTCCTTAGTGAGGCAACTTAGACACTCATCATGTCAGCTCTCGATTTAACAGAAAACCCAAAAAGAAACAGATACACAAAGGACCAAACTCTGTTCTACTATGTCTATACATACTAAATTACTTAAATGGAGAAAAGTTGTTTTAAATGCGAGAAGAACTGAGATCCCAGTCTCAAGTGTGCCTCTTGAAGCACTTTGAAAATGGAAAAGGCAGACGAGATCAAAAGGCTGAGTGGAGAAGAATACGTAACTGAGTACTTGTATGGTTTTTTTTCCTCTCAAGAGACAGTGATGTTTTGCAATGCAAACACTGAAAGGAAACGAAATAACGCTCTTTTTCAGCAACAGTTTTGAAATTGCATGAAACTTCATAATCTTTCCCTACTTTAAGACTGGGTTTAGAAGAAGACAGCTTTCAAATGGATTAATGTAGACATAAAATCGAATATAGAAAACTTTTGAAGCTTCCCAAATCTCTCCTCAACACTTTCCTGCTCACAGTTTAATGTAGACTACTAGTATATCATACATTATGGCAAGTGCAGTGAAAGTGTTACTGCTCAATGAACTCGCAGGCCTTAGCACCTAATTCATTAAATCTACTGGTTTAAATGCCATACTAATGAACCAGAAGCAAATTTAAAAATGCAAGGGCTATATACTAAGCAACATAACTCAAAAGCAGTACATACTTTATCAATCTTGGTTTTGCAGTACAAAGTCAGGAAATTATTCTGCTGGTAGCCTTATTTTAATTTAGGGAAGTTCTGCTCTGGGTGTTGTGGTTCTACCTCAAAAAAAATCATTACATGGGCCCAGCTTAGTGAATATAAATTGTTTCACAAAATGCCATTCAATTTTTGCTCCCTTGCCACCTCAAGGCCATAGTACTGATATTTGCAGTAGTTATGATGGCAGCTGAGACATACAGATATTTAACAAATGGTCCTTCTCTGCAGCAGCTTTTTTAAGAGCCTTGGAGCTCTGCAAAACAAAAAGGTGCACAATGATGATTTTGCTTTTCCACTCTCTCCTGCCTTTTCACCCCACGCAGAGCAAAAGGAAAACACCTCCAATATGTTTACATTAAGCAAAGCAATAGACAAGCCAACACAGCAGCATACTACATTTTTAACACTAGGCTCTTGTCTGGCAGCCTGTGAGGACACTTTCTCACACACCTTCATCTCCCAGCTCTGATCCTGCACATTATTTTGTGATTTTACTTAATGCAGAATGGTCAGTGGCATGAATTACAACCCAGATATTACAATACATCCATTACAAGAGTAGTTTAAATCATCCTGTATTCACTTCTCAGTAATAGCCAAGGGCACATCAGAAATCCAAACCATCCAAATTATTTACGAAACGAAACAAAACCATACAAAACAAAACCAAACCACACAAACCCTAACACTAGCAAGAGTTATTTTACATGCTGAAGAGACTCTTAAATGGTTCTTAGGGTTAGTGCAATCATGGTCAATTTATTATGTTGAAAGCAATCCAATGGAGATACAGAATGTTGAATATGGATGACATTAGTTTTGCAGCTGATACTCAAAAAAAGTGTCAGTATACACTTCATGTCCTAAAATCTCGTAATAAGAAGCCAATACATACTCTGCAGGATCTGGTGGATCAGGATATCTGTTTTCATGTTTTCCCCCATTTCCTCCACATCTGTATCCGGCTGAAATTAACCCCTAGCAGTTAGTTGGTACTAGTGCTTGGCAGATACGAATTGTTGCAGGCCCATCCAGGAAAGTAGGATCAGAGGCCAGCTCTGTGCAGAAAAATTCAGAGCATAAGTAATTGTTTGTTAGGCTTTTTATGTCATCCCTACCCATCTAAAAAGCATGGATGTAACATGAGTATTGCACTGAGCAGTGGTTTGAAATTTTCTTCATATGCTGATTGTGAAAATTCCAAAGAAGCAACAGACAATCACAGTCTAGATTTAAACTCACTGCTTGCTTAGTTTCCTTTTGCAGACCTTGCATGGAGATCCCCCTCAACACAGTTTAAACACCACCACTGCAAATAAAGCAAAAAGATTGAGGGAAATAAACACACTGTTACTAAGGCTGGACAAAAAACATGCAGAGATGGAGTGACTTAAAATCAGCCTGAAAAAGCAGGAAGACAAAAAAGACTGTTTCTGCTGCAATGCTGTTTTCAACAAGAGTCACAGTAAAGCAGAGATATCCCATGATGCCCCATCAGCTGTCAGAAAGTTCACCCATAGATAGCCAGTACCTAAACAAGGAGAAACCATTAAAACCCAAATTTATTGAAAATGGGATAAGGTGGGTTATGGCAAGGATTTAAAGGAAACTTTTAAACTCAGATTTACTCTCTCAGAATTTAGACTTTGGGAAAAAGAGGAGTGTATGGTTGGCTTTGCTTTAAGACATCTACAGAAATAGATGGGTTTTAAGCAAATAACATATTTGTTTAAATATATTATTTAATAACATATTCAAGTTAATAAATAATAACTTACACTATGACAGCCTAAGCTTCCTCAGACAAAGGGCCTGAAACTAAAACTTATATTAATCAAAAAAGACAAGTAACCTTAACATCTAAAATTAGCAAAATGAAGGTAATGTATGCATGATTATATACCTATATATTCTTTTAAAAGCTTTTTAAACACAATTCATTGTATTTGTACATTTGTTTTCAGGGAGAGAAGGACCAGTAGCAGCCTGCCCTTGTGAATCATGGGTGATACTGAAACTGTCCACTGTCCCTCAGAAATGTCTCCTGATATTATATCATCTCACTTTAAAGGCTGAGCTGGGGAGTCCTGACTCCTCAATCAGTGAAGGAAGAAAACCATCTGGAAAGCATCTAGAGAGGGAGACAAACGTATATGTCATCTCAGTGGTTCAAATTACTCTCTGGAGTTAACCCTTCCAATGCTCTACAGGGAATTTCAGCTTTTAACTTATATTGAGTAACTAAAATGTTCTTACTGTAAGGTTGGGAATACCTTTACAAGATCCCAAACATCAGTTCTCAGCTTCCCTTCTGGCTTAAGATCAGAAAAGACAGTTAATTTGCTCCTATTTTTTTCCTCAAAAAAAAAAAAAATCCTGAATAGCCACCAGTGAGTATAAATGTATAATTATTCAGTACATCACAATCAGAAACCAATAAGATATATAATCTTCTTGGTAAAAGTAACTTAATAGACAAACATCTGAGGTCAATGGTGTACACTGATTTGGGGTACTTCTTTTAAAACTGATTCATATAGTCAAGGGCAGAAAACATGATTATATTTATTTAGTCTACTTTCATGGGCAATAGGAGAATATAGGACAGAACAGAATCTAGAAGAACAGCTACTATTCAGCAAATCATATGGAAAAATTCCTAATATCTGACAAGATCAGAAGATTGGAAGCAAATCTGTAGACAAACCCCATTTCTACCTTGGTTTGTATGGAAGGTTGTATGTGTAGTACCTAAATTAGGCAAAGAAGTATTAAGGGATTTTTTAAAACCTGATTCATTTATATGCTTGAACTTTTAATATCTACTCTAGAGATACATTCATGAAGTTCATAAAATGTTTATTAACAAAACTAAGGAGAAGCAGAGCTTTTGCTCTATGCTGTAAAATTAAAATTCCATATTAAATATAATTTTAGTATCAAATGGACCATAAAACACCCATGAATTATTTTTACATAGACAATATAAAAAGCACAGACTTCTGCCCAGAAAATCTCTATAAAAAAGAGAAACATGCTTGTGTCTAACAACTGACTTAAAATTGCCGGGCTGGGCCAACTCTGAATTATTTTTAGCAGATGGGGGTGGAAAGCATGAGACCACATGAGATTAACAGTGAGACACAATGCCTGAGCTCGGTAAAACACAGATCACCCTGACTTAGCAGCCAAAGTCGTCAAGCCTTGAAATGCTCTAAGAAAATCTTTCCCAGGACAGATAAAATACCACTCAGCAGACTTCGGGGCCCCGTGTGGTTGGGCTAAGCAGAAAGGAGCAGAGCAGCGCTCAATAATCCATATTAGGGCGCTTTTTAAACACAGCTGCCTGCCGCCCTTTCAGACAGACTTGCTGTTCACAGAGGCTTCAGACCTCACCTCCAGCAAATCCTGAGGCTGCATGGACAGCCTGCACGTAAAACACCTGTTGGCCATGTCACTGTCACTCGTCACACAGCGTTATGTCCCCCCACGTTCACCCGTGTTTCCGTGCCCCGTTTCTCACCCAGCCCTGAGGATGGGATCCCTCCAGCCTTTTTCCTGCAGAGGGAGCAATTGCCCTGAGATTTCCCAGGGCTCCCCAGCATCTCTGTCTCTCCGGCGGAGGTGAAGAGAGGAGAGTCTTCAAACAGCATCTGCTAAAGGAAAAAATTACACCGCGTCCCTTCTTGCCTTTGCTTTCTAACTGCTCACACCAGGTGCAACAGGGATGGGAGTCTCAGGGTTTTCACATGTCAGGACCACTGGTCTCCATCCCTACAAGTTGTTTTCAGCCTTCTTTTCTAAAGGGTAGAGGTTTGTGTTTTCAAAAGTGATATTAGGCTCCTTGACCTTTGCCGAGATTACTTTAAAGGGCTTTTCTCTGAAACTAACATATTCCAATACCTGGATTGTAAAGCCAGTTATTTATCTCACCCACCAAGCAGCAATGTAAAGCAAGCAAACAAGCAAACAAAAGCATGGAGGCACCCAGACTTTAGTCCTTTCCCAAAAGTCAGTCTGATAATTTTAATAATGAACATCTACTTCCTGGTGCTATCCATACAGAGATACGCCATGCAAGAGAGAAAAGTGTCAGAGATAAAAGGAAAAGGGCAAAAATACTGAACAAATCAATCTTTGCATGTGTCCCTGAAATGTCTCACCTGCTAAACCTTCCACAGATTGCCACTGGCTTTTGCTGATTGTTCCAGCTGATCTGGTTCCAGCTGCTGGGAGACTCCCTGTACTTTGATGTAATTGTAAGGCAGCTCTTTGCCTTGCTGGTGGCCCTGTTACAAGCAGTTCATGCCAAAAGTGCCTTATGAAGAATCAGAAAACACAAAGCCTCCTAGGAAGTACACGATGCATAAAGGCCATGGCAGTAAGGTGCTGTCATGTTTTCTTTAAAAATGAGTGGTAAGATGCCCATTGACTTTGCTGGTGACAGGATTTCATAGCATGTACACAAAGACCAGGTTTAAGTGCTGCCCAGGACTCAATTTCATTCCTTGTGAGTAAGAAAGACAGTAAAAAATGTTTAAATCCCAAAGCCAGCATTGATAGTTTAGTACTATGCCATGTCCCCACAAGTAAGCATTGTATATTCTTGTGGAAGTTCTTAATGCTTGTCATTAAAAGCTCATTCTTCTCATTCACACTCCGACAGTTTGCTACAGCATAACTTTTTAATCTTAGCTGAATTGGCTTGAGGCAGCTATGTTATGTAGAGCATCTCCAGGATAACAAAGCAGGAAGAAAATTCTATGGTTGTAAGAAAAAATGAGAGGGAAATGAGTGAGCTGATATCAGAATGGGCATACATAGCAACAGCAGAAGCACATGGCAGAGAAATGGTAATTAACCAGATTCAGATCCATAGAAACCACAAAAATAGTGCTTAAGTGCAAACAATTTTATGTGCAGAACTGATCCATCTAACATCTCTTACATCTGGCTCCTACCGACAGAGCCTCTGAGTACTCACATGTGAAGCTCGCTGGCTCTCAGCAGATCTTCATATTACTTAATTTCTACAAACATCTGAGTATTTGAAGTGTTGGCTTTGCAGTGGGAAGCTCCAGGCAGCTTGAGACCCACTAATTTGAGAACTTCTTCTGTAGTCATAAAAAAGCTGACATGACTATGGAGTAAATTCATTAAGCTCTTAGTTTAGGGTGCTGGGATTTGAATGCAGGAATCAGCTCCAGATTCAGACATTCCAATGTAGATACCTGCAGAAGTGGCCACCCTTGGTATTGGTGGGAATCTAATCAGTATAGCCAAGCAGAGCAGAAGAGCAGTTCAGCAAGCAGCTGTAGGGCTCCAATCCAGTTGTCTCATGAGTCATCTCACATCTATAGGGTCCATGCAGGTGCCTCAGATTCTCAGGACTGGTTCAAGCAGTATAAGGTACATATGTTACAACAACAGAATTGGGGCCCCAACTATTTGGTATAGAAAGAAATGCATAACCATCCCTCTCCCTCTCAATGCCTCTCAATACAATGGCTGTATTGATTAGCTCTCCTTGGACTGTAGTGGGAGCACAGACAATTAACACACAGGTGGGCACGTGTTAACACATGTGCTAGTGCATTGGTCTCTCAATCTGGATCTTGGTAGGGTGTTCACATGCACTAAATATCTGAAAAAGAGAGGATCCCAAATTCTGAATTGCTTTTATTCAGTCCAAAGTGAACTAAACCCCTGTGTGTCCAAGATCCTTTCCAAAATGTGTTTGCACAGATTGCCAGTATTTATGACAGTCACCTACCTGTTACTTTAGGAAGGAAGGTAAAAAAAAGTATTTACAGGCAGGGCACTAAAAAAAGCCCCAAGGTCTCCTCAAACTTTAAACAATGAGACAATGCAAATAATGTGTTTTTNGGAGGGGCCAAAAAAAAACCCCAATAATATCTTCCTTTTTTTTTTTTTTTTTTTTTTTTTTTTTTTTTTTTTTTTCTTTTGGATCCTGTTGATATAGTGTAGGTTGTGTGTCTACTTTGTTAACACACATTTTATATATACATATATATATATATATATATATATACAGGTACTTTAATACAGGTTAATGTCACCTCAAAATTTAGAACACCTGTCTAAATAAGTATTCACATCCATGATTAATACAGTTGCTATCCTCTCTGCTTGACATCAGCTGTGCTGTGACACTGGCCAGCTATAGTCACTGATACTTTCCAGACACACCTTCACAGATTATTTGAAAGGAGTTTGCTTTCCACATTATCTCATCTGGCTTCAAGACTGTTTAAGGTGAAGATGGAAGAAACAATGTTTGCAGGTTTAAACAAGAACTGGGGTGAAAGGCAGGGGAAAAGAAAGGAAAAAAAACTGAACAAATGGGCAGCAAAGCACTAACAATGTGACAAGACTTAATAATACACTGCAAAGCTATTTCCATGTCGGTTCAAAGATGACTATTTCCATGAGCAGCAGAAGGGTCCCACTCCTGGCTGCCCTCTTGCCCCCAAAACCTCTCCAGTCAGACCTCTATGAACCCACAAGCCCTGCAATATCCCTAAAAAGACCAAGATGGTTGAGAGCCACACAGTTAACTCATGTCAGTGAAGGAATGTGGCAGTTGAGTCTGGATCCATCTCAATTTATCAAAAGCTTTCAATTCGGGCACTGACTTGAGCCCTTGTCATCCACTCAGCATTTTCATAGAATCTCCAGGAATGTATCTGTTTTGAGATTTCCACATCTCTGCCATGTTAAGCAGATGTTGGCCAACAAAAGCCTGACAGACAGAAACAAGGCAATCACAGAAACCTGTTACTCACAGGAAAGCATTAAAAAACAGATTTCAAAGGTATTTCCTGAGTCAGTCAGAAACAACTCCTATTTCACTGATCCTGGAGGATGTGTGAATTGAAAGTAGAACACTTCCCCCGGTAAAAATATTTATTTTGTACACATTCTGAAGCAAAAATTATGTTTGATGGTGCACCCATGTCACAGAGAAAGAATAAGAGCCATGTCAACATCAATGCTGTTTGCTGGGTTTTGTCTGCTAAACATTGCCCAGAAAAGGTAAATCTTCATAATTCATCCAGGATTTTCTGGATTTTTCCATAGGAAAAGGCAAGGACCATACATCTACCATACCCATCCATGAATTCACAAAGAAAAATACATACACATCATAAAGCAAAGAGTAAAAGACACAAAGAAGGAGACATAGAGAAAAATAATTCTCTTGTAGGCTGGCAGGGAAAATTTAAAGTGGAGTCAAAGCCACTAAGGAGAATTTAGTGTCAACATCCAGTATCACAATACTGCCTTGCTATGTATTAGCAAAGAAGAGAAAAGGCAGTTTCCCTGGATACAACAGGAGTCAGACAGCAATAAGCAGCAGCCTGGCTCATCAGACAACAATTCTCGGTTACGGGAGAGTTTGTTTTCTCAGCGGTTGTTCCTTTCTAAGGGAGAATAGTGCCATGACCTCTGAAAAAATTGTGAGAACCAGCAACTACCCTGAATATTCAGTGGCTCTGTGATCACAGTGCTTGTGTTGGATAAAGAAAATTCAGGGGTTGGTAGCACTCTATGGGTTCCCTCCTACCACACCTCTGAGACAAACCCTTCTGGCATTTGTCTCTTCACACTTTTTGACCATCAATGTAGGCCCAAAAGGCTCCTGTCTGAAGTTTCACTGAAAGCCTTTTGGAAATTTGCCTAAAAAAATTAGTACTTTTCTGTTGGTTATGGGATTCTTTTTTTATTTTTCCAGACTGAAAAAAACCGTGTGGCATTTCTCTACTTACAGATCCAGCCCTCTTTTTTCACCCAGAGGAATTCTGTGCAGGTTTTTCTCAAGACTATATCCCTGGGCCTGGGTCTGACTTTAAGCTGTCTGCCCCATTTTCACACACACATGAACACCTTTCCTCAGTAATGCCAAAAAGGACCTTTGCATGAGACAGTCTTTAACACTTAGACAGAAGTGGTGGCAGCAAGAAGACACTGGCCAAATGGCATGGAAATGGAGGAAAATGCAGGATAAGGTAAATGCTTTTCACCAGGTCAGTTAGAGATCCCTAAACAAATGTCATGAGAAGCCCCATTTTTTAGACAGAATTACTCTCATTTTCAGCACAAGCAGCAGTTATGACCCTTATACAAACTCTCTTGATTTGTATTTTCTTTCCCTTTCTTTTTGCCTTAGGCAAATAAGTGAAAGTTTCAGCATCTCTTTAATTGTACTCCTTTTACGAACCTGTCATTAAGTTATTTGCTTGTGTCAGGTTTGAGGTAAAGCTAAACCAAGACTTTTCCAAAACAAAATAAGGAACAAAGAACTTTTGCAATTACAAACATGTTTTCCCTTCTCTTTCTCTCAGACAATATGTTTTCTATTGTGGAAATCCTGCAACGTGTTTTCACATCCTCTTTTTTTTTTGTTGTGATGATCACTAGTTTGTTATTTGCAATATCTACAAAGAACTATATGGCAATGAGTTTTAAATAAAACCTTTAAACATAAAAGAAAAAAAATGAAATATCAAACTCTGGGATCACTCTGCACAACAAACCACAAAACCATATCAAGAGAGTGATCAGCCAATCTGTGGTTTACTTACTAATAAGATAATGGCTTTGTGAGCAGAGAATTTACTTCAAGAGTAAGCAGTCACCTGTTTGGGAGGATATCAGCCATGAGATGATATCCTTCTTCAAATTATTGCTGTAACCCACCTTTATATGAAGTGAACCAGGCAGCACCAAATGGATATGACAGAGGTAGCTGAATTAAGGACTGTGAGCTCACAGAGCTTTTCTTTGTCAGAGTCAACCATCTTTTTCAAGGGGATGTTGGCAGTAGTATTGTACCCAGGAATGTCTAGGTTTGCACAGCAAAGATGCATGTGGGCCTGCACTGCAGGTGGAAAAGTGCTCTGAAAATGCAGTTGTGTTTAGTGGATAGATTAGTCAAAAAAAGGTGGATGGCAGCAAACAAACTAGCAGCTTTTGTTTTCTTCCTCTTTTTTGGTAATGAAGAAATGACAGTCTTCTCCATCCTGGTCCCTCTGAGAGGTTTCCTCCTACACCCATGAAAACTCTATGACTCCCATTTTCTAAGTCTCCATTCAGCACGACACACCTGAATCTGTGCACAACAGCTGCAACACACTGAAATCTGACTGCTGGAGTGACTTCAGCAACAGACTTTCCCAACAGCTGTCAGATTTCCGCCAGCAGAGAGCCTGACCTGGAGATTTAGGCTAGACCCTTTATAGCATTCTTTCTTTACTTGCTAAATATTTCACTAGAGTCATGCATTTCTCCTCCAGAAAGACTGTCATATGGGTTTAACCTCCAGCTATTACTAATACAGAGAATGATATCAAGCCATTTAAGCACTGAGTATTTTGAGAAAGGTGCCTCAGAAAGCTCACAGAATCACAGAATAGGTAAGACTGGAAAGGACTGGTGAAGATCCAAGCAGCCTAGCCCAGCCTCCCTGCTCAAGGAGGGACCAATAGATTACCTTACTCAGGATTGGGTCCAGATTGCTTCTGAATATTTCCACAGGAGACTCCACAACCTCTCTGGGCCATCTGTTCCATTTCTCTGTCATCCTCACAGCAAAGAAGGTTTTGGCACGGGTGAACTATTCCCATTTACAGGAGAAGTCCATACCTAAGCATTATTGTTATCTTTTCCTAAGTACAGCTGCAGGATAAAAGAAAGCCTGCTAACAAATCCATATGTTATCTTCATGGTGGTTACACATTGTAAAGAGATTATCTGTTTTTTCCACAGGTGCAACTCCTACACAAGACTTAGTGAGATTCTCTGTGATAAACTTGGGTGGCACAGATGTTTACTTTGCCTGAAAGTCAACCAGCAAAATTTTAAAAAAGCATCCTGTTGCTCAATAGAGTTGCTTTTGCAGTAACTGTCAGGATGAAGAAGGAAGAGTAGGTCGGCTGCTTAAAAAGAAATACAAGGAATCTCAGTGAACATCAGATGCATCATCAAATATTAGGCAAATTAAAAATTGAAATGGAGGGATTCATACATAAAATTGGACAAAAAGCTCATGAATGGTTTAATATGCTACTCACAAAATAACATAAAACAGCAGCATTTGGGCTGATTTCCTGTTTCATGCCAAACTGTTAAAGAAAAAGATGCTTTTGGAAAATCATCAAGTGTGTCCTTCCAAAATCTCTCTGTGTTGAAATTAATGAAAGACCAGATCCTTTCTGACAAATCTGCATCCATCAGTTTTTGCTATGAAGAAAACAAAACACAAGTTCATTTTAAGCAGAAGCTTCTGCCCTTTTAATGTGGGACAAGAGGGAACAAGAAACTTTCTTTGTTTATAATACTGAACTCCTGGCTTCTCTCTTTGTGATTTGCACACAACAATTTGGCAAATGTAAATTTTTTAGGAAAAAGTATTTAAATTGTTTCCATGACAAAATACTTGAAGAATGAATCTCACTGATTAAAAAATGCCTTCATTATTTTAACAATTTAGTAAGCAAATTATAAAATATAGGAACAGATATTTTATTTTTAATATATGTTCATTGTCAATTATCTCTAATAGAGCAAACAATTAAACTTGAATTATTAGGTTAATTCCCTAATAGTCACTGCACTCCACTTTTACATATGTAAGGAAATAAGCTGATGATTTGACTCAGGCATTTCATTAATATGACACAGGAAAAATATAAAAGAGTATATTTATGCACATATATAATCTTCATTGGCTTATAGCTCAATGTAATTTGCCATTTGAGTACATTTTGAAAAGAAAACAATAAACCTGATGTACACAGAGATAGAAGTGGCCATTAGAAAGCAGGTAGAGGGAATATAGGCTTCATACAGTATTGTGCTTTAGTAAAACTCTAAATACTGCATCTTACCATCATATCTGAAAAAAATAATTCATATTGGCTGTCTGTGCTATGAGCTGAAAGACTGGAGGAACTGTAATAAGAGGCTACTCATGGCTGTCACAGAATTTCCTTTTCAGACTATTTTGGTGTAAGGTATTTAATGACCTGGAAAGCAAAGTAGATTAAATCTGAGCACAATTATGCATATTTTGGAGGGGTATTTGGGTGGCCTAAGGTAATTTGGGCAATTATGACTGACTGGTCATAGAAAACTCAAGTCAACTGCATTACGGAGAGGGCAGCAAACTGCCACAGGGAGGGGCGGCTGTGACAAAACTGGCTACAAGAAGTAGGTCTCAACTAGATAGAGAAAGTGAACAAAGTGAAAAAGAGCTACTGTGTGGGTATCTAACACCCAAATTCAGCCAGAAGCTGAATTTATGTAACATGCTATAGAAATATTTCAGAAAAGATGAAGAGAATTGCTGCAGTCCTTAGCCTAGCCAAGGACAGGGGATTTGCTTTGTAAAGTTGTGGATGCAACACATGGGCAAAATCCCAGGCATCTTGCCTGTAAAGGGCTCTGTCCCAGTTCCAAGAGTGGCAATCCATTCAATCCTGTGAGTGATCAAAGCAGATAAATCTCACACTTGCAAAATACATGAGTGCCTTTAAAAGGACCAGCAGACCCTACTCATGCCAGTAGCTGTAGCCAAACTAATGTGCCTCAGAAACCATCAAGAAATGGAAGAGCAACTAAAGAGCAACTCCCCATTTCCTCACCCCTCAGAAAAAGCAGTCATATTAAGACATGCACACCGCATTTTGAATTATTAACAAAGAGTTATGTGACAGTTGGACAGCCTCACATGGCATCTATGTGTATTACAGCAACCACATAAAAGCATTTTGAATATAATTTTGAAGACTTTTTGCTTCCCTTCTCTTTCTTAGTATTTTAAGTGTATACACAGAAAATACAATTGATGATTACGTGAATTCAATCTAAAAGGAAAACAAAACTCCAATTAGACTGGTAGCAAATAAAAGAGAAATTGGTACGTCTGTTTACCTGAATATTACACTGAGCTGATCATTAGCTCCACTACCATTTCTCAGCATAAAATGGTGATTAAGTATTGCAGTTTTAAAGAACAATCTTTAAACTCATTCACTAAACATATTTAAATGGGATTTATGGAAAAGAATACGAATGGTTTTAATGAATTCAAACCGTTCACTGAATTGTTTTAATGAATTTAACCTGAACAGGGGAGACTCATGCTGGCTGACAAGATTTTTGAGGGTGAAGAAGAGGCGAAGAGGTGGTGCTATGTAAAAAAAAAATTATCAGTTTTTGTTAGTTGATGCAGTCTTGTAAAATTATTTTAATATTAACTATTTCCATAAGTGGCCAGTACACCCTGTAAGCCACTCAGGGCTGGGATTTCTTAACTCTTCTGAGTTTTGGATCAAATCAGAATACACAAGGACAAGACTACTGTAAGTTTGAAGCATTCATATAAGAAAAAAGCTGAGTATCAAAGCCAGATCTTAACAGAACTAGAAAGGCTGAATCAATTGAAATTCTAACTGAAGCAAGCTAAGAGGAGAATGAGGATTTCACCTTTTTAGTTCTCCTCTCTGTGTTTATTCTCCCCTTCCTCCTTTAAATTGAAAAATATTAAAAATTAATTAAAAGGCATTTCTAACTCTTTAATCATTCTATGTGTCTGCAAAGCCTGAGGCATTGCCTCGAATGCCACAAGGAACGCAAAGCCAAACAGAGAGCTTAAACATGAAACTTTGGAGAAAATCTACACTTATCGAATCCAGGCCAGCCATGGTGATGGAGATCTCAGCAGCAGCCACAAGCTGCCCTTTGGATTCAGAGACCTGCAAAGCCTACAGCTCCTGGGACACTCTAAAAGGCACTCTAAAAGGCAGTGCAAGGGCATCAGGGCAGGGTGCCTACATTGCCAACTCCACACTTTTTAAGCTGTGTCACCTATGGCACGGAAGATCTCTGCCACAGTGCCAAGCTGCCATTAGAGTCAGGGCTGAGCTAGGGTTAGGGTTGAGTGAATGAAACAGCCTACAGCTCCAGGAACACTGGGGCTGGAACAGACATGCCAAGGCCATTCTGGCAGGGCCAAAACATGGCTGCTCCTACATCTTTCAAATCTGGAACACCCATGTGCTATGGACTCATCAGCCCCAATGACAAGATGCCATTAAGCTTCCAGTTTGGAGACAGTAAAGGAGCCTAGAGCTTCAGGCCCACTGCAGCTGAAATACACATGCCAAAAGGATCACAGCAAGGCCACAACATCTTTGACATTAGGGGCATGCATGGGGAAGGGAACCTCAGCCACAGCACCAAGCTTGGTCAAAGTTTGGTGAGAAAATCCATGTAATGGGAAGGGAAGGGAATTGAGCCAAATATTTTCATTGGTTTCACATAATTTTAGATTTTTTTTTGTTTTTCAAGTTTCATTTAATGTCTTTATGTTTCAGTTCCTGTCTTTCCATTTCTAGTAATTTCTTGTTTTCTCAAGTTATATGAAAAAAACTCTAGTTACACAGAAAGCCCCCAACAATAAACTACACTGAATGACTCTCTCTGCCATTTTTCCCTGTTCGAAGGAACCCCTTCTCCCTTGAAGAGAGTGCCTTTCCCCTGCCCGAAACAAGGAGGCAAGATGTAACCAAATAACATCCAGGTCATAGCCATGACCTCTTCTAGCTATTGCAAAAGTTAACTCTGTCCTGACATGAACCAGGACAATTTATCTTTCAGAAAGCACAAAAAAAAAAAACAAACCAAAAAACCCCACAACGAACCTTTGCATTGTATCATTATCGCTTAAGTTATTTTCCTTAATGACCAAAGGCACAGCTCAATGTATTATAAGGAACATATTTTTAATGACTGCAACCAGTGATGTTGAAAGCTGCCTTTCACTATTATGGTTCCAGCCCCTTTCTGCTGTGATCTGTGCTATTCAAATTCCTGCAGTCAGCACATCCTATCACACCACACTCTCACATAAACCAACACATTAACCACAGTACCACCTGAACCCAGAAAGTTTTAACCCTTCATACAGTTTCCCATATTTCTGCTCTTCTTGGAGATGAGATACAAGGGACAAACAGCTCTCCTGCTAAGCAGTTCATAGAATCTTGGAATGGTTTGGGTTGGAAGGGACTTGAAATATTATTCAGCTCCAACCCTAAAATTATTTAGCTAAAATTATTTTGCTGCTGCCCACTAGATCAAGCTGCTCAGGGACTCATCCAATCTGGCCTTGAACACCTCCAAAGATGGGGCATTCACAGCTTCTCTGGGCACCCTGTTCCAGTGCATCACTGCCTTCACAATAAAGATCATCTCCTATCTAAATCTTTCTGCTTTCAGTTTAAACTGGTGTATGTTTGTGCTTCCTTTACTCTGACTTAGTCTAAATGTTCCCTGGAAGTCCCTGACAGAAGAAGTGGAGTTTGTTGAAAATAAACAACTTTCTTTGGATAATGGAAGACCACACAGCCAGTGGAAATCAGGAAAATCCAAAAATTCTTTGCATTTAAGCCAGCAATCTACAAAACCTACAACTTGACTTAATTTTATGGTCAATGGGGAAGAGTTCCCCTCAGCACAGCAAACACAGAAAAGGGACCCAGCCCTGGTCTGAACCTGCAAAATGTTGCTGAAGCAGGGCAGAAGGAAAGAAGTGATAAGTAGTATCAAGTCTCTTGTGGGCTGGCTGGCAAAGAGACATCACTTCTTCTGCCAGCAACATGACTGGCAATAAATAATCACTGAGCCAGCCTGACAGTGCAGTAGGAAAGTGAGGAGACTGCCACATTTCACTCTCCAGCATGGCTGCAACAAGCCCAAGGCTCGCTGCTTGGCAAGTGAAACACTGTCATTAATTACTGACATTACAGGGAAAGGCTGGTAGAGGCTGAATATCAGTTTTCTTCCCATTTCACTTGTCAGGAATACAAAAATCTGACTTTAGTGCTGGAATATGAGCAAGGAGAAGATAAAACCAATAGCCATGGTATAGAGTGTGTCCAATCTCTTGGCCAGAACCACCAGTGAAAAAAAATGCACAGGAGAATGATGTTCCTGTCAGAAGATAACTAGGTAAACACATCAATTCTGTCCAATGCAATCCACAGGGAAAATCCCATACTGGCAGAATGGAGAAAGCTCATGCTCCAGTGCCAGAGGACAGGAGAAATCATCCAGCATTTATTTGTACTGGCTGTTATTTGCCCAGTCATATTTTGAAAAGCTGGCAGATGAAGGTCACTTTCTACCCATTCTAAGTGTTGAAACATGTCTCAAGAGGTTCAGCACTTAGTACGTGGGCACAGAAAAAACACTAGTCCTTTTAATCTGACTTAATTCAGTAGAGAGGGATTTGTCTGGAAAGAAGTTTGACTCCCTAAACCTTTTAGGACTGGTGGAGTTGATGTATTGCAGTGCAACCTCCCCATCCCTATCTGTGTGGAAGTGAGTATCTTCCACACAGACAAACTGAGTCCTGAAGACAAACTAAGTTCAGAATTTGGTCAAACTTAGATCTAAAATGAAACTGAAAAATATATCATCCTTTTAAGCATTCTCCTCACAGGCTGGTAGGCTAAACACTGAAGCTCATGGATGCTACAAATACATGTGGAAAGTTCAAACTGAAGTCCTCATGTGGAAAATAATTAATCAGTAAAGCTGCACAGATCCATTTTACAAACATCCAACTAGAAAAATTAGAAAATACTACTCACAGCCTCTTTTAAAAAGAAGTGTGGGATCACAAACCCATCACTCAAGAGTCCAGGGCCAGTTGATTCCTTGAAATCCATTTTATAATTTAAGAAAGAATTCAACATCAGCATACCTTTTGGTGGAGTAACCGTCTTTCACAGAATAGATTCTGTGATGGAAGGGATCCACAAAGGTCTTCAAGTCCAACTCTTAAGTGCATGGCCCATACAGGGATTGAACCCAAACTTTGTCATTATCAGCACTGGGCTCTAACCAACTGAGCTAATCTTAGGGTCAATCAAAGAATCTCACACTCTATTAGATGAAGAGAAAAAAGTTAATTTTTAAAAAATTCTTTCTTTTGGTCTCATTTTTTCTTGTTTTAAGAAGAAAAAAAGTCACCGGGTTTATAGAAACTACCATTTACTTTGAAAGCAGAGGCTTCAGGAACACCATAAAGAAAATTTATAGTCCAACAAAATACAAGAACACTGAACATCTTCCCAGCATTACAGCATGTTGTTTTTGTCACTCTCTTGAATCTTCAGCTTCTCTCTCAAGCTTCCAGAAAAACCCCTCGTGATACCTGTACATGACCTCTCCAGCACCCACACAAAAACTTACAGATCGGAATGCCAGGGTGGTGGTAATTTAACCTGCACCATGCACACCATTCCCAGCTGAGGCAAACCAGTGTAGTTCTGCTAATCTTTTTACCACTCTACAGCAGCATAGCCTTTATTGCATCCAGCTCAGCCAAGGTTGCCACCTTGCAGTCTCACTAATGGGCCTTGTTGATCTCGGTCATAGTCCTGCTCTATATGGACAGCAGTGCAGTAAATCTCCAGCAGTGCAGGCTCCCCTTTCACACAAGCCATTGGAGTTTATTGAACAGCAGAACACACCTGTGGGCTGCACAGGGAAACCTCTTCCCACGCTAGGGAACAGCAGTGGTGTTGCAAAGAGCCTGTTCCGTCCTGGGAGGTGAGAGGCAGGCAGCCGACTCCCAGGCTCACCTCCACTGAGCGCTCTGCATGAAACCAACGAGGCTCTGTGGGAATCAGAGCTGCAGCCAACCTACATGCAAGAGAACACGATTACAAACACACCTGTTTTGCTGCCTCAGCATCGAGTCTGATCAGAAGATAAATGCACTTGCTGAATAGTGTAACCATTGTTGTTATGGAAAAAAAACCCCAAACAGTGAAGCAGGACTGATGAGAGAAAAAAATTAATACTTTGATTATGAAAACCAGTGAGTATAAATATCTGCTTCTCAAGTGACTGACAAGGGGCATTTTTGGCCCTGTCTATTGTGATATCCCAGCCTTACGGGGAAAGGAGCACCCAAGATTCCTAGATGCCCGTGGTCGAAAAGAGTGACTAAAGTCAGAGGGTCTGCAAAGACTCAAAGTTTTGTTAGTAAATTACACACTTGGCATGGAAATTGGTGTGTTAATCCCTTACCTACTGTACAAGCACATGACAGTGGGTTTTTGATAAAGGGATAAGGAAGAGAGAGGAAAGAAAGGAAGAAGAGGAGAGAGAACCAGCCTTGGTTTCAGTGTCAGTCCAGCTGATGGGATGTCCAGGGTCCTGGGGATGCTGCCTGGGTTTGGTTGCAATACATTTTTATAGATAGATTTCCCTGCCCTGAAGATGGATTTCTCACTTTCAATGCAAATTATTTATTATGCATAGTCCTTTCCTCTGGAAATGGCCCAAAGGGTTTCAGAGTTCTTTGGTGATCTTGATCCCTCCCCACAGTCCATGCCCACTTCTTGTTCCTGCACTTGCACTGTACTGTGTTGTGCTTATCTTCAGGAACCAGGATAAGGATTTTATCCTGGAAAGTGCTGCACTACCTCTGCATGGTCCCCTTCTCCAGCCACATTTCACTTTTTCTCACAGCAGGTCATTACTAACAATCCTGGGCTGGTTCCACAGCCATCAACTATTGCTGTCTGAGCCACACACATTAGCCCCATATCATCTGGGATTCTGCACCTCTTGATACTTTTATGGACATATTTCAGAGATCATAGCCTTGAAAAACTGAAAGGAATAATTCAAATGCTCTCTAGTGCTAGGTGAAGGGATACTTTGGTCTTACAAGCTTAACAAAGTCAGCACCTTCAGTTGGCATTTTCTAGGCAATCCAGATTTATGAACAACTCATGATCTGGCAAAGACATGAGGATTAAAAGATCATATAAACAGTTTTTCTGAATAGGCAGCTTTCCTGGCTTAAAGTCAAAAATGTTACAGGGAAACAGGATTTTAACAGGACATTCAGTGTGCATGATACCAGAAATATGCTATGTGGTAACACTATGTAGCTACAAAGTGCTATTGTGAGTAACCAAAAAGGGCATTAGTGTAATAATGCTAAATGGATATTGCAGCCTGTATATCCCTCTCTGCTTACCATCTATGCACATTTTCAGTACCAACCTGTGTTTATCAGCCCATTTTTTGTTTTCCATTTAGCACAACATCACTAGAAGAAGCAGGTGAGCTGGAAATTGTTAGGTGATGGTGAAACCAAGGTGGCTGGTGTAACACAGAAGGTCTGAACAACCTAAATATGTTTGAACATTGACAGGGGCAACCTTCAGTTCAGAACTACCTCTCCTTTATGGCTGAGCTGACACAGTACTGAGGGAGACAGAACACAAAACACTGCATCTAGCAGGTGCTAGACATGCCATGAACTATCAGACAACAGAACATGCCAAAGAACACTGAATCCATCAGTAAAAAGCCAAAGACATCCAATTATTTCAATAGCAAAGAGCAAAATAGTGCTTTGTCACTTTTTTGTTTACTTGTTGAGATCCAAAAGTAACTGCATGCATTGAACTTTTTGACAGAAATACATGCACATTTGCAATATGCATTTTGCAGAGAGTATTGTGAATAGCACAACTCATGGCTGCCATTCTGCAATGCACTGTGCTCGATGGCTGTGGTCTGTTCACAGACAAGAGCTGTGCCTGGCTGAAGACTGCTTGTTTACCAACTTCCTCCATTGCACTGGGGCTTTTCCTAAACTGTCTCAGGATTTTTCTTTGATGTATGCAGACAGGAGTACGCTGGTACAACCCATGGCTGCAGTAGCAAGGTATACATCTCACAGATATATATATCTTGTAGACAGTTACCTCAGCAGGAATTAATTTTATTTAAAGTATCACATGAAAGTAAAATTAAAGTTTCTCTGCAGGAATCTTGTTTACATGGGCATCAAAAGATGGCAGTTGTTATCTTTGCAGACCTAGAGTTTGATGAAAGATGACAAGCTGGACCTCTCATATCAATACCTGCCAAACATAGAAGGAACTAATTGTATTTTTTGTAGCTGACACTTCATGCTGAGAAATAAAAATGGAATGTCATCTTGTCCCTTTGTCTGTCAAGACACATCAGCATAGAAATCTCTTACAGGTGCTTCCCCAAGACAGGAAGATTTAGCAGAACCACACAGGACTTTGGGAATGGTCATTCCGATAAAGGCAACCCAAAACTTTAGTAATTATGCCAGAAAAGCTATCCAGCAAAATCCTCTTATGGACATTAACTCTTATCTGAATATTTGCCTTATGCAAATAAACCCTTATACAGCCTCAGATTTTTTAAAGTTCTTCAGGATTATTTCTCCTGTGTTCTAAATCTTCTCCTGGGAAAGTTTTGTATTGCAGTCTCTGAGAAAAGGTCTTTCAATCCATACTGTCCACCCATGGAGGTAATCTTGCATTTTGTGTTTAATATGAGCAATAAGGCTTTATGTAGAGGTACGAGAAATAAAACAAACCAAAAAACCCATCAAAACCTATTAAAAAGGACATATGTGCAATCTAAGAAAGAACGGAGAAAATTAATCTTGCTCTGGAAGTCCAAATCAACTTAAATGAACAAAAATACAATCATAAGCTAGAAAGCTCATTAAAACAAGTAAAAATAAAATTAACATTTTTATGAGTGCTAATTAACCACTGGAACAATTTATGTTGACATGCAGTAGATTCTCCATCTTTTGCATATTTCAGCATTACACAGAGCTTCTTTCCAGCAAAGAACACCCTTCTTCATACAGTTGTGTGTTCAACATGGGAATTGTTGGATGAGAGATTCTGACCTTTGTAGTGATACATGCAGTCCAAATATTGCAGTAGTCTGGTCTGACCCTGACATCTGTGAATTTCCAGCACAGAAGGGCCATATGCAATTGAAGCAGCAAAAAATGGCACATCTGGTTGAGCGCCTGAGGACAAGAGCAAATTCCAGTTCAGGAAATCAGAAACATTTGTTCTGGCCCAGGTACTTGCAGAAGGCCATTTAGGAGGGCACATTGTGCCAAACACAGGGCAGCTCTTCAGAAGGGCACATTGTGCCAAACACAAGCCAGCTCTCTCAGGACTGTGTTCATGAACTGTCCATTTGACAGCCTGAGCTTTTTCTTTCTTCTGTTGCGAACAATAAAAAGAAACTGTAGGTACATACACCCTTGTACACGTTATTTTAACCAGCTGTTAAGGAGAACTCAGTAATTCCCACTGCACAATGAGGCAGGTCTTTGGAGTTTGTTGCCTACAGCAGGTACTTAAGCAAGTTTGTTTCAAGTTGGTTAAGCCAATTAAAAAAATTCTCCAGCTTTAATAAACTGATACCCTACTGCTCACCCTAGAACATCTCTTTTGAGAGAAGCACTCTACATCATCCTCATATGTTGTTTTATGTTGGTCCCCCTAGCTACCAAGAAGCATGGAGCTAAAATGAAAATGCTAAAGTGCTTCCAGCATGAAGCTGCTCTTTTATGTAATTATGCCTGCTGCTAATAAGCCTTCCATTACAGCCATGGCACAGGTTCTGCCAATACATTACAGGTGATTGGTTGGAATTTCAAACACTGCTGCAAGCATACCACTTTTCACATTGAGCTCACATTGTCAGATTTCAAACACTTTCACCCTCCATAAATGACAAGGTTAGGCCATGCAGCAACAGCTATTACCTAAGGGAAGTGTTGAACTTACCACTTGAACCCTCCCTTGGGATTCACCTGAGAAGTATTTTACTAAAATAATGAGACTGGCTCAGACCATTTCTGGTGTCAGTGTGAACTCCAAACTCAGACATCAGGCTCAAAAAATGGGCTTTGCTGCATAAATCTGCCACTAATCAGCATTGTCTGTGGTGTGACAGCTTGCCTGGACAGGTGAACTCATAGGTAATTCATCTTGAAATTTCTGACAAATCTCCTGTTATAAAAACTCTAAAAAAAACTCTCATAAAAACTAAGAACATATGCAGTACCTTGAATTGTACTCCAAGATGCTTGATTTGTACTTATGTATTAAACAAAACCCACAGTGAAACCACTTTCTATTTCTGAAGTGCCACTCCATTTAAACCTCAAACTGTGACAGAACTGTTATCCATAGACCACTCAGTTCCAAAGCTGTATTCAAATGTACACTGCAGTTAGCTGACAGCCTGCAAGCCTAAAGAGAGCTAAACTCTCATGATTTAGCTAAATCAAGAGTTTCTCAGATAATTCTGAATTTATTTTTTTTCAAGCCAAATAAGCATTAGGTGTGCAATAATGCAGGTGTCTATATGTGAGCCACAGTCTGCATGTCTGCTGATGTCAGTGAAGCTTGGGCAGCCAAGCACCTCATCTAAACACAGGACATATTCTCACCAGCCCATGGAATCACACCTTACAGCACCACTGCCTGTAGAGAGCTGATATTCATCCAGTTGTTTACTCATAAATCTCTGCTGCCCTCTCAACAGTACTACAGCATCCTACATGAGTACCTCCCAGGCTTGCATCATTCCCAGACCAGCCCTGGGTAGATGTCCCAGACAACAACACCCCAAGCAGCACCCTGCACCTGGGACTATTGAACAGAGCACACAGCGCCAAATGTACTCAGAGTTCAGAGCAGTGCAGAGTGCCAGCTATCCTGTAGAGCTGCACATTTCAGGGCTGTAACCTCAAACAGCATTCTGCAGCTGGTGCACTAAGGGAGAGCAACTGGTTCTTCTTCCTTGAACAGTACCTTAAAAAAGAATCCAACAAAATACAGCAAAAAACTTCACTAGAAATCATCTAGTTAATTTTTCTCCACAGGAATAGTTCTCTTTTCCACTATCCCTACCTTGTGCTGCTTTAAGCAGCAGCTAATTAATGAAATAGGAAAAAAACCAAAAAATCCCCAAGAAGATGTCTCAGATTCAGTTGCACATCACACCTCTGTGATGCCAGGTGGGGAGAAAGGGCCAAGGTTAAGACAAAGTTCTCTTACATCACAACTTTAGCATCATTTAGCAAACACAGCCCCTTTTATATGAGATTACAATCACGGAAAGGGATTTTTAATGTGCAAGGTGCACTTCCACACTGCCATCTTGTGTCAATTACAAGGTTTGCTGAACTTGAGAGTCGAACATGCACCAAAAACTTCAGCAAGGATCAAAACAGACAAATACAACAAATAAACATTCAATCGGTGGGTTCCTCTGCCTGTTCCCCTCCAAGAGAAGGAGGAGATGAAGGAATTTTTGTTACTCACATTTGCCAATGTGAACTAGAAAAGGCAGATTTGAAGGAGCCTTGTTTACACCACGACTTTAACACGGGTGGAACCTCAGCTCCAACTCTTCAAGAGTTTCAGTTTCAGCTCTTTGAGGCCCACTAAATTTGAAATTCCATCCATCTGTGCACAAGCAAGCTAATGAAATAACTCAGTCTTTTTGCAGACATGTTGTGGGAAAATGAAATTGGAACCTGCATGGAAGTACTTGACACCGTCTAGGAGAAGCCAGCCTGGCTCAGAGCATACCACTCCAGGCTGCAGGGCATGAGTCAGGCAGCATTGCAGACCTCAGGTTGCTAAATTTTCTTTCCTTCCATTTTTCGCCACCAGCCAATTTCCATGCTCAAATGATTCCCATGGACAGGGAAACACGACTGGGCTCAAGATGCAAAAAACACCATCGCCATCCCTAAATTTTCCCAGTTTTGCTGCATAGCACAGTACTGAGAGAGGGGGAGTCATGGATAGGCTAAGATAAGTTTATTGGTTAAAAGTTGAGAAACTT
>VWYP01034995.1:431795-512465 GCA_013400435.1 Pycnonotus jocosus
GATGTCTCAGTGTATTTCAGGGCTGGTAGTGGAGACTGTAGGTATCTGGTATTTGGGGGCAGGGGGACAATGGTTCATTGCTTCATTATTGGAGATGATGTCTACATTAAATGAAGTCTGAAAACTACCATGTAGTGGGCCACCCACATCATATCCGTCCAAGGTATGCGCCTTAACAGAAAGCCAGATCTCCACAGTATCTAAATCAGATTCTGAATATCTCTCAGGGAAGCAACTTTCTTCCACAAGCAGCAGAGAGGACTCCAGAGAGCTGTGTGAGCAGGCAGTGTGACTATCCCTCCATAGTTTGTACTTGACAACTAACGTCTTCATATCCCGGTGCTCTCATCTGTGGTCTACCATGTCATTTCTTATCACAACAGTAAAAAACAAATTAAATATCTTTACCAGTCTTTAACTGAATACCAAAAACCAAGGCCAAGTTTGGTTGATGAGATATTTTAGATTTTTATGATCATTTTTAAAGCAAAAAGTAAAAATAATGTTTGGTACTTTGTAGTTCAGCAAACAGCATTCAGTTACAAACAGGAGAAATTACAGGAGCATAGGTGAAGTTTTCCCACTACGCTAAAACAGCACGATCTTCCCTTGTTGCCCTCAGCTATCACAGCTACAATCTCTCTTCCAATCTGTGAGCTCTCCTACACAAACCACCCACCCCAAAATCCCCTGAGAGCAAGGAACACCCTAAGCTGATTTGCAGCCTCACTGCAGCTCTTCATGCTGCCATATAAAAGCTCACACTCAAGAAGCCTCCTACACCTCCCAGCTTCTTCTTCCTCAGTTTTACCCACAAAATGCTCCCCCAAATTCCTCTGATCCACAGCCTATGTTTTCACTGCTTCCATGGATATGGACACAGAAGGGTACATAACCAGGCATGAAAGGATTTGGGGAAGCCACTGACCAAAACAATCAGGAAGCCACCACTGCGACATAGTGCACATTCCAGCAGTGTTTTCAAGAGGAGCAGACCTTAACCCAAAAATATTTTCAGAACTTCATTTCTAGCAACAGCAGAGAAATTTCGAGAAACATCCACCTCTTTGAATTTTTTTTCAGGGATGGGCATATAGTCTCACCACTGGTACTCAGTGCTCAAAAGGAAAAAGCATGAGGAGCTTGATGGAAAAGTTGAGCTTGATGTCAAAGTACACAGACTTTGACATTAACTACAAAAGAAAAGAGAAAAAGAAGAACTATTGTTCTTGCATATATTTAGGTGAACAACTTAATCCTGTCAGAACAAATATTTTTCCCAAGATGAAAGTCAAACCATTTTACGTTTCCACACATTACGTTAGATGTGTTTAGCTGAACAGAAAGGACAAAAACTTCTAATAAATGCAACGTCAGATTTTTTATTTACAAATATATGGTAATTCAACAACCAGTCTCCATTCAGTTTGCAGAGGAAAGAGTGGTAGTTACATTTCCAAATGGGAAAAGAAAACTCTCTCACTTACATGGATTCCACAGAATATTATGCCAACACCACTGAGCAGATTATTCTTTGTATTTAGGTTTCAAAAAAGCACATAATTTTAGAAACCAGCATATGGAAAGCAAAAACATTTGTGTGCATTTAAATGCAGCTTCATATTAACCTAGAGAATTCACTTTCAGGATATGTCAAAAATAAAGACAGCAATTGCAAATATATATTTATATTAGCTATTTCTCTAATGCTCATTTCAAGAGCTTAGAAACAAAATACCCTCTTCATATACCATTGGAAAGTCAACTAGTTGATTATAAGCCTCAAAAATATTTTGAAGTTATTACTGAAAATATACTTATTCTCTCTTGTGCTCTCAGTACTTGAAGCTGAAAATGTGAAAGCATTTTTCCCAGCTATCTCCTCACTGCAATTACTTTCTTATAAATAAAAATACTTATATGAAGAATACAAGGTATTGCTATGAAGACTAGACAAGCAAGAGTTACTCTTAGAAAAAAAACACACATACACACAATATATATATTTATAGATCTACATCAGCAGCAATCACCTCTTCTTGTATCTGCAACAGTGATTTCATGTCTTCATTTGCTTCACATGCAGGTTGGTTGTCCAGCTGTTAGGGAGACACAAAAGAAACTGTAAGTAAAGTCTAGTTACTGAAGAATTTTTGTGGCACCAGTTAACATTTTAAAGTTTAAAATAGTCATTTAACAGTTAAAGAAACATTTTAAAGTTTCACATACTTATTGAAAATGGTAACATACTAAGGTATATATTCTGAGTCGAGCAATCCAAATTTAATGAACAATACAAATTTGAGCTGAATCAAATTAGAGCACTGCAAGTATTTCAGGCCAAGTCATATTCCACAGAACATGCACCTTATCAAATTCTTAAGAGTTATTTTTAGTATTAGCACAGAGACAGAGTGATAGTCTTCTAAATTTACCTTTCAATAATGAAATTAAAATTTGCTAAGTAACTGTAACATTATAAAGAATATTTTTTCTTTTCTCTGCATATCTTTGTAGGTATCTGCTAAAAAAGTGCTGTTTCACGAGAATGTTCCAAGTTTAAACCACAGAATTAACACAAAAATGTGCAAAAATATCACACAAAATTACATAAAATTGCAAAGGGAATATTAATAACCCTATGGTTTATCAAACCTTTTAGCCAACACGTTCACATTCCAAACGAACAAATAATTAGCCAGGTTGATGTCAAATGCCAACTGCAAAAAATAGTAACCCACATCACAGGCCAGTGCTGTGCTGCCAATACATTTTCACTGCAGTAATTGCATAGCTGGTTTTTGTATTATTCAAATAGCTGATTTCAATTACTAATCACTAATTTGAATACTTTGTTCTGTATCTACAAGTTCTTAAAAGTCCTGATTTTACTTTTATCTCATACAATTATGTTTTGAGGCACCCACTGGCCCAAGTAGATGCAGTCTGAAGGGAAGGGAATAGAAATGTTTCCTCACAGATCAGCTCTGCTTCTGAAAGGCACTGCTGAGACTTTAAAGGGCTGTAATGTCAAAGAGAGACTAAATAGCAATTCATCCATAATAAAATTACTTGTCCAACTCAGTAATATTTCCCCACCATAAGAAAAGCCAGAGACAAAAATAATATGAGAAAGCTCCAGAGTGAATCTCTCACACCTGGCTGCTTCAAACAGGAGCAGAGTCACTTCAGTGTAGTCTTGTCATCAACAAGGAGATCCATTCTCCAAACATTAACTTGGACATGGTATGACCCAGAGCCTTGGATCACCTTCAGATGGAAGGGAGTGATTCTCTTCCTCCTTCCACTGATCACAGTGGCCTCCTTGCACATAATATTAGGCTCTGTGAATGCGCTATAACCCTCATGAGGTGTTGCGCTTTCTGGTTTTAGCTTGGGTACCCCGTAATCATTTCTGTGACTTCTCTTCATAGAAGTCAAAATGAGCCTACAAACAGCAACAGCATCAGATGCAGAGCTTCTCTTCTCCTGAGCTAGGCTTCACAGCCAGCAGCTGCCCAGCTCCTGCTCAAACACTGTAGCATGAATATCCTGTTCCCTTCACTGCCTTCTGATCTCATGTGAGAAAAATGTGCCAGGCTCATAAAGAAACATGGACATTTTTCCCGGGAAGTAATTCAGAAGTTATTTCCCTTCCCTGATTTTTATCATCCTATAGAATTCCACATTTGCTACATAAAAAAAACCCCCATATAAAACTCCTGACACTTATCAAAATTAGAAGATTATCTACCATCATCTATGACAGCAGAAAAAAAGACCTAAATACCACTATACAAAGCCTTAACATCATGCTCCAGTAAATCAGAATTCTGCAAACCATAAGAAGGAAAAAAATTATACTGCACCTTTTAATTAAGATCTGTAAGTAAACCAATTCCTCCTGAACTTGTACCTAAATGAATAACCAATTACAGACCTATAATTCCAATAATAATAGCATCACAAAAAAGAAACCAGCATTTGTGCCACCTGCACAAGATAAACTAATTGCTTTCCAGGTATATATTAGGACTGAATTTCATACATATTTCAGCTTACTTTTTCAGAAAATGTAGACACTTTTAAAAAAAGGCTTCTCTGTAATCAAGACAAGCCTGTTTAGCACCTGACAACTCCTTGACACCACTTTCTCAGATCTATGAAGGAAGATGACTATACCATGTTGTCTGCTTGAAACTGCGTAATAATAAGTTGGTAAAATCAGCTACCAGTCAGTTAGAAGTTAGGAATGACTACCCCACAAAAGACAGAAACTGGCAGTGAAACCTTGCTGAACCCATTCACTAACTGAAAGCTAAACATGAAAGCTATCAAGTGGCTCAGCTGTGCAAACACTTGAGGCTGTACAGCACAGAGAAGAGCTACAGTCATGCACACTGCAGTTGGATTGCCTTACTTTTAAATCTGATATAGCAGTCGTTGCAGAAGAGTTTGTTGTTTCGGATCCTGACTTCAGCTCCAGAGCGGGATCCACCAAGGTCGCATCCACAGGCAACACACTGTATCATACATGAATAATTAGCAACTCCTTCCAAAATGCTAAGAAACAAAAATTCTGTTCAAAAGCAGCTCAGATTAAGCTCAGCAAAGCCTGAACAATAACCCCACAATCACTAGAAGCAAATGTACAACGATTAGTAGATCAAAATGCAACCAACCCTGAGGAAGTATTTTAAGGCAACAACTGGACAATGAATAGCAGAGATACACCAAGTAAGCAAACATATAGCAGACGGTTTTTAGAGATTAGTTCATTTAATCTAATTTGAACTTTGGTTTCTCTGAAAACTAAAACTGGTTTGGCACCAAAAAAATTTGTTCTCTAGATGGCAACAAGAATTTTGGCACAGAACACCTGGGTGTGCTACTTGCAGATTTCCATGTGGCACTACGTGTTGCTGGTGTCCTCAGTCCCTTGGCACTTGAAGCAGCAAATACTCGGGCACTCCCAATTTCCTGGGTTTGCATCATTGAAACAAGTTCTGATTTGGAGAGATGGGGCTGATTTAATTTTTCTTGCATAAACACATAAGAGGCTTGACGGCTGCCATGCTAACATTAAAATATTTAGCTATGGTGGCTAAACATGTACTTGCTGTGAATATGGACCACATCTGGAAGGAATGTAATCCAAAACATAATACTCCCCTTACTGAATTCACAGGGCAGATAGCTTCCCTGCTTAACCAAGTAATGAATCATTTGGATGGCAGTCTGCTCAACAGTTCATTAATTACCAGAAATTTGAAAAACAGAAACTTGGCATTTTCTTATGTAGGTTATGAGCTACAGGTGGATTGTCTGACACAGAATATATGTCCTGCAGAAAGGGTGACTGATCACTGGGGATTAGTCCTATCCCTCCTGCTCAGGACCAGGAACAGCTTGGAGTCAATCCCTAGTAATACTGTAGGTGATGCACTTGAGCTGGGCACAGAAGACAAGTGTTCTGAACCAGACACAGAAATCTCTTTCTTGAAGTCAGGGAAGAAGTAGCGTCCAACAGCACCTCAAATCATAGTCTAATTCCACATGTAGCCTAAGGGCAGGGGAACAGGGCTGCTTTGCTGTCTTTTGCAGGCAAACACTTATTCTTTCAGCTCTGCAAATGCCCCAAGCTGATGCAAAATCATGTAAGTTGTTCCAGGTCTCAGCGCTGGGCATGAGCTACTACACTTAGTTTGTGACTAGGGCTGAGTAGCACTAAAGACACCTTTTGGTTTTGTCCTGTGTTTTATCCTGCCTCATGGAAATATGCATGCACCACGCTGTCAAGAGGAGAAGGCAAAGCAGGTGATTAGTAAGAACCCCTGTGAGCATAACACTGAGTAGCCATGCGTGCTCCTGATTAGTTCCTGCTCCTTCACGATGTGACTCCAGCTCTCACCTTAAAGCAATGTAAATGATAACAAAGACCAAGAGACTCAATGATCATGGCTGCTCCTTTGCCCAGAATGTTATTACAGTATGAACAGATTTTCTTCCCACTGACTGACCTAAATATAGAATGAAAAACCTTAAAACCAGCTTGAAAATGTTTAAAAGACAAAGAAGAGTTATCAAATATTTTGTGAGATTAAAAATAAAAAAACACATGGGTAAAAACCGGACTATTAGGCTGCTTGGGGAAAGTAAACTGAAAATTAATATTATTTAGAGTAGATCTGAAAGCCATGGAAAGCTGAAGTGTTATAATTCAGATCAAATTTACATAGGAACAAGTTAAGAAATTCTGTCACATTCTTGGCATATATTTCATTGTATAAAATCCCTTCTACAAATAAAAACTGTACTGTTAAGTTTGGAGTGTAAGAACACAGATTTTCTGCTCTTGCCTTCTTAGTTGTGGGGAACTATCCAGCAGGCTAAGTTTTAGCAAGCACCCTTTCCAAGTCCCATCATCTGCACTTTGCTAGATAAAAGGCTAGTCCTGGACATAAAATATTATGTTAACTCTTTGAACATAAGCCATACGGAGATCAGTTTCCATAGATCTACCAAGGTGTTAGCAAATGGAAGTGAGAACAAGATAAGCAAATATGGTTAAGGAGGGAATTTTCTTACATCATCAAGAATGTAAAAGACTAGCTTTAAAAAAAAAATGGGGTCAATTTATCACTAAGTGCCTGAGAGTGTAAGAGTGTTCATTGTTATATATAACACATGTAATGCTGTGTGGGATGATTCTCTGGATTACTATCCCAAGGTATTTTTAAAATGTTTCAAGTACATAAACCAGCAGAGTTATCTACCCTACCACAGCTGAATTCCATTTTTGTTTCAAAATATGTTGCAATTCTTGCTTTCTCCTCCGAGATTAAAATCAACATCCTACTCTGTAGTTCTCCAGGGTCATGGGTTATAAGCATTCCTGACTGCTCCTCAAGATGATATTGACCACATGCCAGGAAGTGAGGAGGAGAGACCAAGATGAGGGTCATAAAGTGTGGGTTTCAGGAATCTTTTGTTAAAACAAACCAAGGAAAATAAATGTCAGAAATGCCATCTGGAAGAGGCTTTCGCTAATCATTTTGGTAACCAACACACAGCTCAGGGAATGCAGATTGTTTATCCAACTTCCTTTGTTTTTTTAACCAATGTCAAGCAGTGATGACAAACCTGGGGAACTTTCTGAGTGACTGTAGTAGGGAGGTAATACCAGTCCATACTTCCACTGTTCCTTCCAGCTAGAAAACTCCAGGCACTTGTTAATCAATGTTATGGGCAAGAATACTGCTGTAAACCCAGCAAATACATAGTCTGTTCTTTAGCACTGCCCTACATTTTTATCTTCCCAGAACAAGGGCACCCACTCACCTGCTGCGTGTCTGGGAACCTGACTGGGAAGCAGAGAGGGGAGACTGAGCCCTGGGAGCTGTCTGGGATGTGGAGGGGGCTCTTGCAGAGGTGGCCACAGGAGGTGCTTTGCTGGAGGAGGGAGTGCACATGTAGGCTCTGTTGGAAGTGGACACTGGGCGACTAAAATCTTGACTGGAAGATAGAGATGAGGAGGATGCAGACTGGTTCAGCCACGAGTGGTGCCTCCATGACCTCATTCCTGAAGAATCAAGATTGTCCAAAGACTCCCCTCTGTAACAGAGATACAAGCACCTCAAATGTAAATGGCAATATGGATGGAGCAACAGAATTACATTCTGATTTTTTTTAAGAGAAAGCCATTACCCTCACATTTTTAATATTTTCTAGGATGAGCATATTTTTTGATCACTCTGAGCAATATTCTTCATGTACTGATTTAAAATGTATGAGTAGCAAATTATCCTTTGTGTCCTGCCACAGTTCTCATGGGAAAAAACAGGTGAGGCAAAAGAGGTGGCACTTAACAGCTACTTAATAAAAGCAAAACACTTCACTGCAGCGTTATCAGGGTGAACTGTATCAAAACCCACAGTACAGCAACAGACCTCAGATATCAGCTTTGTTTATGTTTTCTCCAGGGGATACCAGATCGAACATAACAATCCACCCAGACTGGATAGCATCACCCAGGTACAAGGTGTTGGCCCAATAACCAAACCCTCTCTTGACTGATAACTCGGCTGTTTCCTAAGTGACAAATCCAACATTCATTCACTAAATAAAGCAAAAATAAACCATGCAAATTTTATGACATATTTCTGTGCTGAAAAAGTATACTTCTTAGCCACAATAATTCATTTTCAAAACAGATTGCCATGCTGAAATTCTTACACACATGTGTCAATGATTTCCATTGCTGCTATACCAACCAAGAAATAAGCAGCTGAGTTATTTACAGGTCACATCCGCATTCCTTACTTGCAAAAAACCCCAGCTGTAATACAGCTTCTTACTTCTATCTGTGCTGCTATGCAGTCTACCTTACGGCATTTCACAGACTCAGTTTGTTTCTATGCTCTGTAGTACAAGCTGAAGTTCAGAATAACCAAAGAAAATGTCTGATGAGAGACAGAGTTAATTTTTAATATGATTCCTACCTCCTCATACTACTGCTGTACAGACTAACAGGTTCCTTATGTATGCTGGCACTGCGCTGCCTAATCCAGCTGCTGTCCGTGTGTAGAGATGTTTTCTTTCTCATTTCCTGAAGGATTTGCTGTCTCTCCAACTCTGCTGCAGACAGGTTTTGCTCCTTCTGAGACTTCTTCTGCGACTCACCCGTGTTCCAGGACCTCTCTGAATACTTGCTCTGGGTACCTGTGCAGACAATATGTGTAAACATCAGCTAGACAGTTCAAGGTACAAAAGCAGTTATCATCCTGTCAGTACTCTGGCTACAATTCCAAGAGCTATTGTTCATCACTCCGTTCACAAGTTAGTCCAGTTCCCTTTTACAGCCAGGTAAAACTTGTCAATACAACATTACTAAATTTTTTTTGTTTGTATTTCCATTAATATAGCCTTTTACATAATGCTTAATTTAAATACACTTCTCTTCACTTCCTAAGTGTATATGCATAGACATTTGTGTACACACTCCTCTTTTTTAAAGGGTATCACTCTTTTAGTGCCATAATTTGGACTCTTCCTCCAATACAAACTGAACCATGTGTAAAATACATAGTTAAATAATGGGATACATTCTTTCTCTTTAAGAGTTCGTACTCTTCTGTAAATTTCTCTGTTTATAAGAATTTCTTTCTGTCTTTCTTCAAGGCATTGAACACACTGCTCTATACTGCTGTATACAGATATACTGAGTAGAAATGAAATTTATGGTGTAGGTTGTCTTTGAAAATTTGGAAGGGGAAAAAATAAGCAATCTTTCTCCAATAGGTGTTAACATATCAGATGGTACAATTTTTTATTTCCTAGATCCAGTACCTATTCTTTATAATAAAAATAATTAAGAAAATTACTCAGCAGTAAGTCACCCAATTGAAATTTCAATCCTTTTAAATGCTGCTCTAACTATAGATTTGCTCTTGGATTTATTGGAATAGATTATCATTATAAAGTACTGTGAAAGTTTACTTTCTCTTTAGTTTCAATGCCCATGCTTTAATATATGAAAGCAACATTTTAAATCTGCAGCATATCCCCTAATACATCTACTTTTCTTTGATTACTTGTGATTACTCTTTTTAACTGTGTTTCAGACACAAAAGGCATTTTTGACTGTCACACATCTATAAAATTGGTTTGCCTGCTCTGCACATTATTCCTCTAATATAACTAAAGACATATAACAGAACTGGAGTCCAGCAAACAAGCTGTTGCCCATATCAAGAGCTGACTTCTTGCTCTGTTATTACTACACTAACTGAAATTAAGAAGACAAAAAGTTGCATTAAATACATTTATCATCTTGGTATGTGCAGCTTTTTTTTTGTTGTCAGAGTCAATGTATCAAAACTACATGTATGTTCAATGATATAACTGCATGATTGATTTTATCTCATGTAAAAATCAGTCATTAAAATTTAGGCATCTAAGAGCCATTTGTAATCACTGTCTTTAAGAGGGTAGTTAATCATATTTGTCCTTGGCTTTTACATTGACTGTATGATTTTCCTCTTGTTCTTGAAAGTTCATTAAATTGGGGCATAGTATGAATTTACAATGCAGCTGTCAAAAAACTGCATAAATTAAAAATAAAAATTATTTTATTATTTATTCTATAAATNATGACTACATATGTACATATCTTTTATTTTCTCCTACTCTCCTCCCTCCCTAACCCCCAAAAATTAAATATAATGGAAATGATACATTACTTACCATTTCTGATTGTGTTGAATTCATTCAGTTCTGTAGTTGACTTTGACTTATTCCTGAGGATATAAAAACATTCATTTCTCTATCTCAATTACAAGACCTCATTACAGACTAATTGCAGATGATAGAACCAGTCCTCTTTTTTTTTCACTATCCCTCCCATCAACAACTTAGGCTGTATTAAAACAAGAGGCAAAAATTTACTAAAGACCAGGAGGGTACTAAGGGGGAAATAAAAAAGTCAATATTTAGATGTCAATAGATAATCACCAATTAAAATTTTGTACTGAAAGTTTTCAGTGCTTCATGTATTAGGAACTGATCATTGTACTTGTTTCAACAAAAACATGTAAAAAACCAAGTCCTTTTCTGTGGAAGCTTTATGAAGACTGAAGTCTAACAAAGAAGTGAAAACTTTCAGAGTAGATTTACAATTGATTTGACTTCATGAGAAACTTAAATCATACTTCACCACTGTTAATACACTGTAAGCAAAACACCTCCTCAAACACTGCATGCAGATTTTTTTGAAAAATTTATTGTTCACTGATTACAGCTAGCAGCATAAATTTTAATGAGTTTTAGCCACGAAATGGCATTCAACAAATGTCATATACAGGAAGACAAATGACAAAAAAATTGGTTTTCTGACAGTACAGAACAGGAGCTTCAGCAATACCTTTGTACCGTATTATTAGTTTCAAGTAGTACAGCCAATTTTTATTTTAAAATAACTCACAAAGAAAAGATTTAAAAAGAAATCCTTTGCTTGGTCCTAACTGAAAGCTGCTACAGTAATTTGTTTACATGAACAGCATTGGCTGCAAAGCCATGTTTTGAAGGAATCTTGTCCGTTATTTGGAGAAAAATGAAGCATAAATTACACCACATCTTGCTTAAGTTCTTAATATCTGTCCTACGGTGTGGACCTATTTTATTATCTATTGAAGAAGATGCAACTGTTTCACAGCTGCCTGAAGTGAAGAAAAAAGCAGCGTCCTCCTCACATATATATCCAAGATGTAACTATTTAGTGCATGCTCCTTCTGAAGTTAGATCTAGATCTTCCATTAGTGACAGATTCATTAATTGTACCTTGTAGTTTTTGAGTTCCTCTTTATATAAGAGAGGTATGCTCACTTCAGCTAAGGGAAATGATCAAATGCACAGCAGAACTCATCTTTCAGAACTACTGTGAGATGCAATGTAAAACAATGGCTTGATTTGTAAAGGGAGAGATTGTAACTTAAAAATGACTTGTGTAAATTACAAGAGCAACACGTACTATCTCCCTGATAAATATGCTGCTGCTGCCTCTTGCTTTCCTCCTTGTTTACTCTCTCAAGTTGCACAATCCTGATTGGGATGACTGCACCTTGGTTTGTAGAGCGCACTATGACACCACCACAAGATATCTGAAATTGTTTTTCAGCCACGTAAGTTTAGTACCACCCACATATTTAGCTTCTCACAGTTTTGTTTCTTCCCACAGAATCCCACTGACTGTTGTTTACAACACAGTCTATGATTTGACAAAAGTTTGGCCGCTTGTTTTTTCAATATGAAAACATGCTACGAAAACTGCAAAACACAGCAGCAATCCAACATACACATTTAGCTGCTATGACTGCAGGTCATTAGAATTTTAGAAGTTTTCTAACAAAGAAATCCTACAGTCAGTGTTGAGATTCAATATTGGACATACCTGTCAGCAAATGACTGGCCAGGCTGCTCCTCAATGGTTTTAGAAACTTCATAACGCTCATAATGCCTATTGCAAAAAAAGAAGCATTATGTTCATATACAGAAAAAGACATACATGGACATAAATAGTCCCTAAGGGAAATATTCAAAATTGATCCTTAAGTAAAAAAAACAAAATCAAAACCAAAAACCAGGTTAAATTAAACCCCCAACCAGGTAAACTTCTAAAGAGTCTTAATTTAATAGTCAGAAATGTAACTGATAAAAAAATGCAGAAAAAGAAAAGTTGTCAGAAAAATGGCCCAGAATTACATTTTTGTGAAGTGACACAGAATCCAAACATGAGCATGCCAGACTGGTTATTGCTAAAGATGTTTCAACTACATATTGATTCAATTTCTTATTACCTGTCAATGATGGGATGGCCAGCTCGATCCTCTATTGTTTTAGATACTTCATAGCGCTCGTAATGTCTAAAAGAAAAATAAAGATAAAACACATATTAAATAAAGATTCTAGAAAATGAGCAAACAGTGAGTATCCCCACAAAAAACTGAGAAAGTTCAGATGTGTTAAAAGAATCCCAAAGACTAAGGTGCTGCAAAAATTACAAGCATCAGTATACAACAGTGATTATCTCATCCATTTCAAAGCCAGGAGGAAAATTTTCTCCAAGCACAGCAGTTCTCTAAAACTTATATTTTTATTCTAGAAGAGTGTAGAGGTGCAGTTTAATAAACTGCAGTTTTTTTATAAACTCACAAAGTTCCACAGACAACACTCTTCAGCTGCCTGTCCCCTCTCTCAGTGCACTTTGCAGCAAGTATCATGCCTTTGCAGGTGTTTATATAACATTTCAGATTACATATTTTATCTTTGGAAATCATCTTATAGCAAATATTTAACACCAGATATTTTAAAGCCCAGTTTCATTGAACTTGCTCCTTTACTATTAAGGAAAACCACCTGTGTTTAGCAAGACACATCCTTTGGCAGCAACCTCAGAAGCAATGAAATCCCCATGGACTGAAGGGATGTACCAGGGATTTAGATATGCAGATATTACAGCAGCTTAATAAGTTACTGCACAAAGTCCTATTATCTTGCAACTGGGACAAGCTAAAATGGTGAAGTTACCCTGGCTCTGCTGCCAGGAAGAACCTGTTCAGCCATTATAGCATTGTGTCTCTGCTTTGCTCAGCAGGCATATCAAGCAGCAGTCATTTAGATTAAACTAAACTAACTCTGAGGCTTACAACCTTCTCTGCAAATATATGCAGTTTTTTTCATCACATTACTTTCTTCTAAGACTTAGCTTGATACCATGTGTTCTCTTCAGTCATCTCTTACTACTTACATAAGAGAAGGAGAAAAACCCCAAGAGAAACCACAAGTCACACAGGAGGCAGAAAGGTAAATGCAGAGAAAACCAGGAAAAGTTACTCGTTTAATCAATTTCAGACATGTCAATCTCCTGTAACAGTAGTCTGAAAACTTCTGGGCAAGAACACAAACTTGAGAACTAATAGCCGGGGATTTGTATGTTTGTTTTTTAAATCAAGGTGTGGAAGAAGATAGTGAGAGAAAAATATATATATGCAGTGGATATTTCTAACAGGCTATGATATGTAAGCCATAAGGTTCACTCACATACCATGATATCCTTCATTGGCAAATTAACCCAGTAGTTAAATTGCAATTAAGCTTTATTGTTACACTCTTGAATTAAAATGAGAGAGAAATCTGGAAAAATCAGTCACACATTTGTTGTAAAAGTGTTAACTTGGTATTTCTTCTGGAAGTCCTGTACGTTGAGTCACTGGCTCTCAATTTACAGGCTTGTGCACAATTCTTACAAAATTTTCTCATTAAGTCCTTCAGATACTGTATCCCATTAAAAACACATCCCATTAAAAAAAAAACAAACAGCTGAAGTAGGGTAATATAGTATTTGATTCTTGGGGAAGGACCTTCTGTTACGCCAAATCCTTCTGTCATTGGAGAGAATGGAATATCGTATGGTATTTTACATTTACTGATTGCAGCATGAATCTTACACAAACATCCTTATATGTTCAGGACAGACACAGCCCCGTAAGAAACAGATTTGAAATTGCAGAAGGAAGAGAAAGCATATCCTAGCACAAGCACAGACCTTCGGTACTGAGGCACCTCCACTGTCACCTCCACTGACACGTCCCTCTGCCTTTCCTCCTGCCGCTTCTGCTCCTCCATCTCTGCCTGCCGCCTCTGCTCCTCCGCGTATTGCTGCTCTCTCTCTTTACGTTGTCTCTCCAGCTCTTGGAGTTCCCTTTCTCGCTCAGAATGCCTGGTTGCCTCTTCCTGGAGCCTCTGTTCCTCCTGAAGCCTCCTCCTCCCTTCTTCCTCCCGCAGCAAGCTCGCTGCCAGCTCGTTTTCTCCATCTTGCTCTGGCTCCACAGGAGCATTTGCTTCAGGGCTTGCTCTCCAGCTGGACACAGGTGGAGCCTGAGAAGTGACAGACGTTGTATTCAGGGTCAGAACGGTCTGCTCCTGCAGCAAAGAAAAAAAAATTCAAGTTTTTAGGAAAGGGACCTCTTTTTAAAATAGACTGCTCACTCAGAAAAGGTAATTTATTCCACAAGGTAAGAATGTATAAAAATCATCCCCAGCACTTCCAGTTCAAGATGCAGGACACAGTTTGGTTTCACATTATTCTAACTCAAGAACTTCAATCCACACACCAGCCTTAGCAAGCGCCACAGGCAGCGCGCCCACAGCTATGTGAAACATTCTGCTTTCCAAAGTATCACTTACATGTCAAGCCATCCCTTCCCCACTTAAATACCCATGGAAAACAAACCCTTCCATGATACCCAGCATTTCTCCCTACTGTTTTGACTTAGAAACCTGAGACCTACTCAAGAGTATATACACTGCAATCTATATCAGAACTATGAATTTCACATGAATCCTTATGTGGAGGCATCTCCCACTCTCTTCCATTCTCCTATCATTTCAAAGTTAAGCCTCAGACCTATCACTCTATGACTCTTCTCTCAAAAATGAGTAAAGGCCATTCAGCGGTCAAAAGATGTTTTAGTTGCAGAGAAAAAGTAATGTTTATGGGTCCATCAAAACCTCTAATGACAGAAAAATATGAAATGATTTACATTCTTGTACAACAAAGTCCTCTAACAGCTCAAAAAGCTTTCTTATTAAAGTTCTAAGCCTTAAATTATGGTCTACTTATTCATAACTGTAAACACAACTGATCTAGGTTGGATGCCTGAAGCAGCATTCACTTAGCAGTAAAGCAGAGATACCTCAGACAGTTCCCATACTCAGGAAAAAATTTGTTCATCTTCCTGTAAACAACAGCCACAGAAGTCAGCATCTACAGAAACTACATACACTCAAAGTTTTAAAATATATAAGTAGAAAGCTAAAGTTGATTTGGTATGTAAATTTAGCAGATGAACTGTCTGGCAGTAACAAGCCAGACACTCACGAAGATGCTTCCTGATAAAGTATTGAAGCAGAATTCCAACAAGTAGCATCATGGTAAATAAACAACAAAAGTGACCACTTATGATCACAATAATTAATACATGCTGTGACTTTTCACCAGCATATTTTTTGTGTTAGCTACCTAACCAGCTCATTAGGAAGAGACACAAATTCAACTTATCTCAATACATCCCACCTACTCTTTCCATCCCATTTTTGCAATCTCTTTCTACCAAGTCGTGGACAACAATTTATTTTCCAAAATGAGAAGATAAATGACATAAAAAACCTAATTATTTGCCTGTTTGCAAGAATCTAGTACAACAGGCAAAAAAGCACTCCTGAAACTAGTCAGCAAAGCTTTATTCACAACCGACCTCATTAAAATACTTGGAGCTCTCTTTTTCTGCTTCCTGCTTAGCTCGTAGCCATTCTTCCCTCAGTTTCTCTTGTTCTCGTTGATATTTCTCCTGTTAGGTTAGATTGAAGTCAAACATTCAAATAAGAAACATGGTATTTTTAAATTTTCATTAAAATGTACAGTGGAATTTAATGTGTTTTTTAACAGGCCAAGCAGACCAGACAAAAAACATCCTTGAGCTCCACTAGAACATTAGGTCTGCCACAAATGAAATCCTGGCTAAAATACAATCCAAATGAGTTCTGTAATTGATTTTTGAGTCTCCAGGCTTATTACATGCTAAGTCTCACAAAAGCCAACCTCATAGTTCCTGTCTTCCAGTTTAGTTATCATTTGATCAAAATAACTCCAGCTATTTAAGGTATTTATGGAAAAACAGAGTGGTTGTATTTAATTTGGAATTAGGCACATTAATATGGTAAATATAAAGAGATCACTAACTGAAATAGTGAGCAAGAACTCTCATTCTTTTGAAATTTTACCTTAAACAAAACTCAGTTTCTGGACCTTGAAATTTATCTTTTGACTAGATTTGGTATGAAATCAATATACTGTCTTAAAGCATTGCTAAAGAACAGGGTAAGTGTTTTGGTGGTTTTGTCAGTCACCACTTGTATCTTGGGAAAAGCAAACTATTTAAGGGTGTCAAAAGTATTCCTTCTAAGATGCTGGAAATAAGGAAAGACAGACTTTGCTTCCTGTTTTTCTTATTTGAAAATTCATTACTGGGATCACAGGGAAGAGACAAATCATTATTACTGTGGTCAAATTTATCACTTCAGGCTAAAGGAGAAACAGAGAAAAGTGATAGCAGATGGCTAAGTCAGCTCTCAAGAAAGGGGAGCCAAGGTTTACACTCTTTAAAGCCATCCATCTGGGTATTGAATGGAATATCCAAATCATAACAGAGACCACAGGTAAGTTTAGGAAGGTACAGCTGCTGCCCTGCATAGTTTGCAAGCTACAGGGAAGAACAACAGATGAAACATTCAAAAAGCAAGAGAGATTCTATGCTTGTACTTTGACATCACAGCTTTCTGCTGAATACAGCCAAAGAGGGCTTGTGCAGAATAAATGATATTCACTGATGTCTCTCCTAGCCATCAGACTTCAGGCAACAAACTTTAAATTAATTTGCAGAGATGTGTCCTTTGGACATGGTTGAATATGCTTACACTTCATCAAGCTAAGCTCTTTGCAGAAATGCATGCTCGGGGTTTTTTTGCTATCCTAAGACTACAAACAATTCCCCTCCCCTCTGCAGCACCCACCTCCAGCTATGGCTACCGGTTATCAAGGTGGTTTTGCATTAGCAGGTTCAGTTTTCTGACTCAGGGGTCCTGGGAACCAGCTTGATTCCAACTGATTGCTAAATGATAGGATTCTAGCAGGCACCTAAGGTACTGGCTGCCTCCTCTTCATATATAAATACAAGGCAGTATTGCTAATTGAAGGTAAAACTCAGGGTAGAGGCAATTTCCTTAAGGGGAAAAAAATACACTTCACATTCAAAAGTGAAGACCTCTTAGTTCTTCACTTATCCTTTAAATTCTGTTGTCATTAAGAACATACCAGCCCCAGAAGACTGAGAACTTCTGGCTGTAAAGCATACACATTGTGTTTGATTTTATGAAGCTCACTAAAGCGTTGTCCTCTTTTTTCTGAATCACTCCTACTGTGTGCAACTGTGCAGGCCAAAAAATGCATCCGAGAGTCTCCCCAGGCCATCAGTATGAAGAATTTCAGAAGTCACACACTACTTTTCTTTCCTTTCCTTGCTGCTACACATGAAGATTAATTATACCTGCAACAAACGATCCTGCTCTTTTTGCCATTTTTCCTGTCGTTTTCGCTCTTCCTCTTGATCCCAAACCCGACGACTAGGAGCACTGATGGATGGGACTGGGAGCTAATATAGCATAGAAATTAAATCATATAATCCTCTTTCCATGTAATCAACACTCTACATTTTAAAACATATTTTTTAGAGTGAGAAATAGAAGCCACCACCAACACTAGAGCTTTACAGTGAAAAGAACATAAATTACCTTTTTCCTCAAACAGACAGAAAGCAACAACACCTTGACAAAGGAAATCTTAGCCAGTACTCTCAGATTTGATCAAAATTGTAAAGCAGTATAAAAAAAGCAACAGAAAGCAGAGAGCTTCTTGAAAAGACTGGGATTATACAACCAACTAGTAGTTCGCAAATAGTACTTACATCAGGCATTGCAGGCTCTGGGCCTCCTGGGAGATTTGGAAGGCAAAAAAGAGAAATTGTTAGACCCATACATAACTGCTGCAAGACTTGTGTAACTGTGGCAAGTCTGAGCTTCAGACTAATTTTTTCTTCCTTAGTAAGACGTGCTTGCATTTGCCCTGCTGAACCTTCTCGAGGGCAGAATTTATTAGGTGCTTTCAACTAATGTGCACAATCATTTCAAAGCTTTGCATGCTTACAGAGTGCCCTCAGCTATTGCTTGTATTAGCAGTACATCTTGCACTGTAACAAAAGTTCTTTACTATACCTCTCCTATTATTATTATTGTGAAACTCATGTTTAGCATGACCAATACCCAGAACACCGCACAAGGGTAGAGAAGCTATTCATCTACTGCCCTTGGCGTGAATTAAGAGCAACCGACATCCACTGGCAACTTCTCTACCACAAAACCATGTATTTCTGCTCTCCAACTTGCCTTCTTTCCTACTTCCAAAAGCACACTTGAATTCAGTGAACTTGTCACCATTCACCACAAACCTTTTGCTATTTGAGGCTATCACACTTGGCCTTAATCTTAATCATCCTGTGACAAGATGATTATTAGAGAGAGATGTGTGCTATGCTAATTTATTAAAGTTGAGAAAATGGGGAGAAACACAAATTTAAGTGTAATAATTTCTTAAGCATCATCACTATTTTTGTTTGTTGACAGTATACTTGTTACCTAGCTGTCTAAACTTCAGTTTAAAAAAAAAACGTAAAAGAAAAAAATTGCAACACTATTCTGAAGTATAATCACATGAAGTGGAAAAAAAGATCAAATTCAGCATACAAAGGTCTCTACTGAGTCACAGGTTAACATCCGTTCTATATATACACAATTTTGTCTTCACTGTCAGATAACAACAGCCACAGTGAAAGCCAGGCAATCAACTTAATCTATTGCAATTGTGCCAGGAGATATTAAAGGGAAGCGTAGACAGCACCTATTTTTGCTCCCCTCTTCTCTCACCCCTGTAAGCTTATGCTGAGCTCCACAGGAATCTTCATCTAATTGCAAAGCTAAAGTGTCAAAAGTTTAAAATTAACAGGCTGTACTGAACATGCACTCTAGAAATACAACCTTGTCCTCCCCCTCAAGCACAAGTGAAATACCTCAAATATTGTTATAAAAATAATAAAAAGAAAAAAAATTCTGCCAGCCATAAAATAAAAACAAAATAACAACAACAAAACCCAACACCAACAAACAACCAACTACAAAATACCACCATATTGCAGATATATTGCAGATACAGCAGAAGTATTTAAAAGCAAACAGAACCACAAACACAGATATATGCTGTGGCACATCACATATTGCTTCTGGCAAAAACCAGAAATCGTTGCCACTAAAAGCAAAATCCTGGCCCCACTCAAATCATTGGGAAAACTCAACTGAGCTTCCAGTGGGACAGAATTTCACTTTTTCAGGCTACAGCATAACAGCAAGGCATACTTAGCCCAAAGACAGCGTAAGACATACAACATTAGTGGAAGTATGTGAGCCGTGACATGCAAAATGCTGAAAAGCAACCTACAAAACCAAAATTGAGTGCCTCATTTATTGCCTTTTAAAAAAATGCTAGAGTATTAAATTCAAAATTGATATTGGTCTTCTTGGGATCTTGTGATGTCACCACATAGTGGAAAGCCAGCAGGTGCCTTTTTACACCAATTTACACAAAAGCACAGAGCTGCAACTCAAATGCAGAGTTAAATACTTCATCAACAGCTCTGAGATCTTCTCTAAACCCCTGCTGGAATATTCACCATTATTCTTGTTTTGTAGGTAGTAGCAAACCTGAACAGAGAGTGCCACCCTTCTTACTTCTACCCAGTGGAAAAAAAAAGTATGAACAACACAGAAGAGATTTAAACAGCTATAGATGTAAGAGAACACGCAAAGACCCATTACCACAAAGGTAGACCCATGAATTGTAAGAATAACCTGATGACCCTGGGGAAAGAAGGGAAATTAATTATGTTGCTTCATTGTAACTGCAGAAACAACACTGAAGAAGTAGAGCACCCAGCACCAGACTTGTTAGGGAGAGTGTGCAGCAGGAACAATTTCATGGAAGTACATGAAATGTCAGCTCTTTGATTTACCTTGTTCAAAAAATTGTGACCGTCTTTTTAAGTTTTTCAAAGAAATAGGTTCAGATGCTATTTGAAAAATACAAAGAATACAAACAAGTCAATGAGGTGCCTTTTTTTTTAATGACTATAACTACTGGATAAGAAACTCCTGTTAAACCTCCTATACACTGCAACATCACTTCAAAAAAACAAAAAGTCCCTGAAACACAAAGGAAAACCTTAGGAGGTTACATCATATACTAATTAGGATTTCATATTATCAGTAACAATGTCCAATTATAAAAACATCACAGTGTCAAACTTGGACTCAGATTCTCCCTGTCCAATTTAAGCATCCTTGACTGGGATGTCAAATTGGAATGAGGAGCGTAATGACCATTCAAGGCAACCAGAAAACATCTCCAGAGGGTAAGTGATATCTTGGGGGAATTTTTCTGTGAATTGCCACCTGTATTCAAGCTAAAATGAAATATAGAGTTCCCACCTAAGGATTATTATTCCACTAGGAAGTATACGTACCTGGTTGATGCCACTGCTGTCAAGTAAGGCTAAAACTGCTCATAGCATAATATGAAATTATTCATATCAGAATCATTAATATTGTTCTCCAGGAATAAAAGTAAAGTAATAATAGTGAAAATATCCACTAACCCCAAAACTTCCCAATTGAAAGAGGCAGGGAAAAATAGCAAAAAGCTGAGTACTCTACACTCTTCCTGGGTAGTGAAATAAGGCAATATTCATACTAACTCAGTCTCCATACAATGCAGTAGCAATTACAATAAATCATGTGCCTTCTTCTCTTTGCCCCTACCACAGATTAATTTTACAAGCAGTAGTGCAGACGGGGCTTTGTCATAGCTTTGTTGCCAGTTCTCACTCTGCCTGGCAAACTGTGGAAGCAAACTACACCCAGTTTGGATGCAACAAGATCTCTGTGATATCTGTCTGGCATTCAGTTCATTAAGGTCTCACTTCACCCACCGTGTAACGCTCCCAGTCATTACAGGTTTAGTGTCTGTGCTTGTCACAAACCACACAAATAGCAGATGAGAAGCAACAGTGGTTTACCTCTTTGTTCATTAGAGCCAAGGTCTCCTTGCGTTCCATTTATCAATTTTGTTTCTGTATCCTTAAATAAATAAATAAATAGATAAATGTCGTAGGCTCATTAGATTTGTGGAAGTTTATCCAACTACACATCTTTCCTGACAGGACCTAGATGCCATGAAACACTTCATAACATTTTATAGAAAGATACAAAACAACCCAAAACTTCCTCAGTGCAATTTATAATAAAGCTACTGCATGCATTTGAGGGAATCAATAACCAGCTGTGAACTACTGCAGAAATAAAAAATGATGTTAACTTGCAAGAAAATGATAGAAGCCAAGACCTGCCTATTTCAGCTCCTTGGCAGGCAGGTTTTATTTACAAGCAATTTGAAGTCACATATATGCCTGTTCTTTGGGGCTGCAACTTCCATTTAGGCTAATGATTCAGGTCAATGTCTTCTCTGAAGAATAAACACTATACACAGTTTTAGTCAAAAGATAGTCTGTACATATTTTAATAGTTATCATTCACCAGTGTTCTCTCATGAATAGACAGTAGCAAGTCTTTAAAGCATCTTATTTACCTTAATACATACATAGCTACATCTCCATATTTCATATGCTGTGTCCTGTACTTGTAGTTGCATTGCTTAAGGAATATAAGATTTACAAGTTCTTTTCTCCACCCTCCCACTATCAAGTCACTACATTTTTCCTTCCTTCCCACAACTCCTATGAACGTTCAAAAACATACTCACAGAACTTTGAAGGCTGCTGGAGAAATCTCTTTTTGTGGATACGGTGGAAGCATTTGAAACTTTTTCTCCCGAAGTTGCATCAATCCATTTATTTTCAGATGTACCTATAATGTTGGTAGCCATACTGGTGAGATTGAGGATTTTATGCCTTACACGTGGCAGGGAAGGCAGGTCTTTGCCCCAATCTTTTTGGTATGTGGAGGATCAAGATAATACAGACAGTAACGTCAAAGAACAGAACAAGAGCTAGTGAAAACATTAAAATAACACAAAACACACAGAAGAGGGAGACACACAAATCAGGTGGAATTTGTGAAGACAGGAAATAGGGCATTTATAGGAGACCGCCTTCCCCAAAAATGCAAGTGTTAGTCATAAGCCAGGTAAAAGTTTGCCAGATGTTTTGCTGATATCTACTACAGCAGCTGAACATTAGAGAGGAGTTAGCATTCATTGGAAACTATTTCATTAGTGTTAGTAAGGATTGAGAAAATTCTTTCAACTTTACTCACTCAAGGTACAATGAGACTCATACACTATCCAGGGAAGGGTCATTTTCATGTCCATGCTCATCAGGAAGCACAGAGAGGGGGAAGAAAAGGCAGTCTAAACTAAACTAGCAAATTGATCAGGCAAAAACAAGTGATGATCTTCTCACATAGTCTGTCACTTCTCCCCTACCTACTCGTCCTACTGAAAATTTTATACAATTCATTTTTTGTCACTAATCTCACTCTTCAGTTGTATTAGGTCCTCTAATTTGATTTGCTTCCTGTCTCTTCCTAAACCCACTGTTTTTACCCCAGTTTGCTGGTAACTTATTTTCCGAGATTCCCACTAAAAGAGTGTTTTGTATTTACACTCTGAAAAAAGTCACTGGTCACACTCCCAACTCTGCAAAAATTCTACTGGAACTTCAAAAGGGTTCCCTGATTAAAACCATGGCAAGTCAAGACATGCTACAAGGCTGTCAAGCCAGGATGGAAACCCTCCATACCCAGAATGGGTAGTATCATTCTGGAGAGATTACAGCACCACAATATTTGGGTCAATGGCCAGAATTATAACACACAGGTGCTACATCACCCACAGGCTTATACCTCACTTCAAATGCTCCCTGAAGAAAGGAACACAAGATCCTCCTTCCTTGAAGAAAGAGAGCTGACAATTGAGAGAGAGGGCCTTTAAAAATTACTATCCCCTAGGGATCAGAACCTCTTCATTCCTGTGGTATGGCAGGAAAGAAAAAGTTAGATTCCTTTTTGTGCTGGTTGCACACTTTTTTACCTGTCCATCCTCTAAGAAACAGGCCAGAGCACAAGAGTGAGGTCAGTAGTTCAATGTTTTGCAGATTTGCTTGTCAAGACATTTCTAATGCACAAGCAGTTAAAAAAGCCAAGTTGTGTTAAAATGCAACAGACAGGCTGGCAAACTACTCAGCTTGGATACGTATTACTGCTGTAAGGGTAATAAGGACTCTCAGCTGTCAGGCACAGCAGAGACAAAGCTTATTTGCCTTACAGAGCATACAGTATCTGCCCGGCGACACAACTCACCATTCTTTCCATATCGTCTGACATCCATGACCAGGTTTCCAGTTTCTAGTGCTCTGCTGATGGCCTCTTCCCACTCACTGTAGTCCATATGTGAAACCTTTGTGCCGTTGACAGCAATGATCTCATCATCTACATGCAGCTGACAAAGTGCTGCAGGGCCGCCTGCAGCAAATGGAAGAGAAATGTTGGTATGTCTCCAGTAATGTTTTTTCTTTTTATCACACTGTGACTGGAAGAGAGTGGATTGAAGAATCATTCAAAGAAATGCCTAATGGTGGATATTTAGAAAGTCTTAGAAAAATTCACTACACTGTAACATCAGCTCAGTAAACTCAGTATCAAAGTAGCTTTTCAATTTAGAACTTATGGCAACAATAAAGAAATCAGTCTTCCAGACTTGTAAGTCTTCAGATTCTGGCTAGCCCATTTAATAAACAACCTCTGTGTTCAGTCTTCCCTTCACTAACTCACCTTAATAATCTGAGATAATGAGAGAGAGGCTGCACCACAATGTCTATACCCAACGATTAGCTGAAATTCAGCCAATGTTTGGGTAATCCTCTTATTTGTCAAAGAAAACCAGCCTGCACTTTGTTAAGTCCAGTAGAAGCTGGCTTTCTCATATTCTCATTTACATTTTCTGAGCTGTGCTGACAAGAGCATGCTGCTTTATTGCTTTGCTAGAATAGTTTTTTAGCTCTGAATCAATTGGTAATTGGACTCAAGATATTGCTGGGTACTGTCCCACTAGACTTCTCTGGATTCTACTTATTTTATCTATTAAGAGCAAACTTCATGGCAAGCCGGACTTTGAATCTACTGAGATTTTGCAAGACAGGCTGCACTTTATACTTTTTTCATATGCTACACATTGGCAGGCAATCTCACTAGACTAAGAACAGAGAACAAGAACATAGAGAACCAGTTCATAAACTTTTTCTCTATTTAATTCAGAAAATGGATGAGCTGAGAAATTCAGACTCTCCAAGCAAGATTTTACAGATGACATATGAATGGTTCTTCCATTAAGAATTATTCCCTTAACAGAATAGAAAATAGAAAAGCCAAGTAAAAATATAGTTAAGGATTGCACAATAAACTCTCATGTTAATAAAACAAGTTTGAATTACACAGTGGAAGTATTTTCCAAAGTAAGTAGCAAAATCCACATATCTTACTTAAAATATACCAAGAACAATGCCCTACCACATTATTAGAAACAAATGTGGACAAGTATGACAGAAAAATTTAGACACCATATGCTTCATCCTGAGTATCTTTTGACTCATTAGTAAAATGCTGCTGTAAGTCTGGCTCATACACTAAGGATTCAGATGGCTTCACACATGAGAAAGTTATGAAATTAAGAAATGCTATGCTTCCTAGTACTGCACCAAATAATAATTCATCATAGTTCACTAAAAAGCTATTCTGCTAGAAGAACACAGCTCCATATTATATCTTTCTGCATCATTCTTAAAATACGGACTAAAAACTTCATTTGTAATTATCAGAACCAATTCCTTTTAAGCAGTATTGTAGAGGAAAAGGTAGGGTTTTCATCTGGAGGGAGAAAAATGGACAATAGTTTAACTGGAAAAAAACATGCATCTCTAGGAGTCAGGAAGATGTTAAAGAACCATAGATTTTCAAGCCCGTTAATGGAAGGCACTATTAACAACACTACCAAAGATCTGTTACTGAAGTTACTAATTTCAACAACATGATGTAACATTTGGAATCATGTCTGATGTTTAGTACCATACACCTTAACCACACCTGGACTAAGCCTTATGCTCATGGTACATGTTTCAGGCTCCAGCAGAGTCATCAGAACTCATAATTTCTATCTTGAGTTGTGACAGAATAAGCCCCCAGTAACCAAAAAAAGGTTGTGTTCATTTTATTTAAATAATTTGTCAGGGATGAGACCGGGCTCAGAGGTGTGAACAGTACACCTTGGCTCAGTTTTAGGAAAGGGAGTTGAAGACGGCACAGTTCTTTCTATACTATTACTAGAAAGGCATATCCAGACCATACTCCAACCATACAGATTGAATGAATAGCAGCAGTCTCTAGATCAGGACCTAAAATAGCCAGAACAACTTACACTGCTCCATTTTTGGCCTGTAACTTTGCCAGCAGATCTTCCTCCACAGTCTCTAGACTAAAGGGCTTCTTGAGAGTGCAAACAAGGGTGCCTATAGTGGGCTTCTGCTGCAATTCATCTCCAGAGAAGCCCACAGAGAATGACCAGAAATTCAGGTGTCAAAACTTGTATGCTACCAGTTGTCTTTCTCTGTCCAGCTCCTCCAAGACTATAGGAATTAACAATAATTTCTTTATATTCCTATAGAGGATTTGCTTTTCATTATATAAAATACATACTTCCTTTATGTTATCCATAGGTTTCCCTGAAGGTAAAAAGCTTTTATTTCTTACTAGTCCCCAGTAAAAACAAAAACAACCAAATACTCATTTTCCATATGTTCTAAGTTATCTCTAACCTATCCCCATCTGTTGTTATTACAATAGATAAACACTATCTCAATGATAGAAAAAAAATAAAACTTGAAGGATGTGGGTGAAATTTACTTTGTCCTACATGACTGCAAGTGTTTGATCAGACATGCACTCTTATATCAACAAAATCTCAAAAAAAATTATTGCAAAGGGAGAGCTAAAGGGGAAGGACTGAAACAATAAAGATTATATGGCACTGGGGAAGTTGGCAGAACAATGCCTAGATTAATGACTTTAAGGCTTTCTATTTATCTAATTTTTAGTGTAAAGGTAGAAAACTCCTGTAAAAAATGAGAACTATCCTTTTTCATATGTAGTAAATGAATCTCACTGAAATATGTGTTACGAGCTTAACTGTTAGCTTTTTGAGAACACATAAGAAGTTAATTTTGCCTACCAAGTAATTTTCTTTGCTTTTTTTTTAAGGACTGGCATATGTAGAATACAGAGTCATCTATAAGTAGTAAAAAATATACGTGCTAGGTATCATCTCAAGAAAACCATATAGCTAGTTTATTCCTGGAAGCTTTTTCTGTGCTCAAGAAAGAGAAAAATGTGACTAGAATGTTTGGTTTGGATTTGCCAAGCCTAAATCACCCTTGACCAACCTAATTATCTTCAGTGATGAATTGACTGGATCTCTGTGGATGAGGGAAGAGAGGTGGTCACAATCTACCTTGTCTTTAATAAGACCATGGACACGATATTCCACAGAATCCTGGTATCAAAATTGGGATAGTATCATCCACAAGGCAGAATGACCAGACAGGTGAAAAACAGGCTGGGCTTTCAGGCTCTGTGGGAAGTGTTTAATGGTTCTTAATCAGCCTGTGGGCTGCTTACACATGGATCTCATCAGGATGTATCCAGGGACCTACCCTCTTTAATGTGTTCACCAATGAGGAGAAGAAGGAGATAAAACACACCCTCACCAAGTTTTCAAACCTTGTCAAAAGGAAGAGGGTGGCCAATACACTGGAGGGCAGGGCTGCTCTTGAGAGCAGGAACCTGACATTCAGAAAGGCAAAATGCAGGGTCCTGTTCCTGAAAAGGACTAATCCCAGAGATGGTACAGGCTGGACATTGATGGGCTGAAGAGCAAGGCTGGGGGGCTGTGGCAGTGGTGGGGTTCTATGGACACTAACATGACCAACAGATCGAGACAAGTGACCATTCCATTCACTCAGCACTTCTTATGCTACACTGACCATACTGTGTCCAGTTTTGGTGTTTCTCTGTAAGAGAGATATCAATAAACTGGGGCAAGTTAAATGGGAAGGTGTTGGGATGGTCAGAGCTGGAGCAATTTCACCCGTGAGGAAAGGCTGAGGAGTATGGGCTTGTTAAGCCTGGAGAAGAGAGGCTGCAGGAGAGCCTAACAGGAACCCTCTGCCCCTCAAGTACAGACTAGAAGATTCCTGAGAAGGGAAAGCCTGCTCTCTACTGAAATTTATGGCAGGAAACAGAACCACAGAACAATGGTTATAAACCAGGACAAAGATCAGTCTGACTGGACATGTAGGGAAAATTTTCTCTGGGAGGATAATGCCCAGAGAGGCTGTGCGGTTTCCATCCTCAGAGGGTCTCTAGGCCACTCGGTCTGAATTCCATCCTGACATTTTTTGAGCAGTGTGTTGCTCTAGGTGATCTTCCAAGATTTCTTCCAACTTGAATTATCCTATGACTTATGCTTGAAAACAGGAAAGGCAACATTCCCAAGTGCCTAGCTGAAAGCATATGTTACTCTTCCAATGGGTCACCCACCTCTTTCATGTTTCATTGCTTTAGAGGGAGCTACAGCCACTGAAAAAGGACACAAGATGAGACAGTTGCTGGAAGAAAAAAGTGCTGAACACAGGCTACAAATGAGAACACTGAGATACAGTCCATTCTCAGTTCAATCTATACTTTGTGTGCTTCCTTGTGAGAATGGTAATAAAGCTTAACCAAGCTTTTTTAAAGCTTGGTAATAAAGCTTAACCAAGATAACAACCACAAGGCCTTCACGTTCTCCTTGGGACAGAGCCCATGTGCAGCTTTGTGAATGATCAGCAGGAACATTCACTACCCTCAGATCTCTCCTTTTCAGCTGGCAGTGCAAATTGACAGATCCCTGCCTCCAAGGAAGGAAATTAAACACTAAGCCTAGCAGCAGGGAAAGCAAAAGGAAAATTATTCTTTGGACAAAGTGAATATTAATATTTCCAGAATAACAGAATGAAACAGGTTGGAAGGAACCACAGTGGTTCATCTGGTCCATCCTCCCTGCTCAAGGAGAGTTATCCTAGAGCAAATCTAGTAATGAAAAGTACCCAGATACAATGAAAGGCCTCTTCACTTCTTGAATTTGAAAAAGAAAAAAACAAATCCAAGAGTGCTCATTAACTGCTGATAAATGGTATTGTTTCCTTTCTGGAAAGCATAGTACAGGGCTATTAAAACTTTCCAGCTATTTTTCCTTTCTCAAGATGATCTTGTGTTAGGTGGAAAGAAGGGTGCAATTCAATATTCCTCAAGTATTACTGGCAATGGGAAAGACCATTGTTTAGAAATCAAGCATTATATGTGATTTGCTTGGTTTTTGTTGTTTTGTTGCCTTTTTTTTTATAAGAAAATTGAGCTTGTTCTCTGCAGAAGATTATTAAAGGTTAAGAATTAAATTTTATATATGTGTCATCTCAAGACAAAAATGTTTCTTTCTCTCAGTATTAAAACAACTGAAAAAAACTGCACTGGAAATCAATTTAGAAGTTGCAATTACTTAAAAATATAAGCTGTCTCCAAAATTCAACATGACTAAGAAAGGAGAAATTGAACTAAGAATATTAACTCCTAAGTTTCCTCTGCATGTGTTTACAAACCATGTGAAGTGAAATCTTTTAAACCTAGCTGAAAGAAGCAGTCTGTATATTAGAAGTCTGCATTTGCCTGTCAATACTGTTCTGTAAGAGACTCGGTGAACAAAAAATCATGTTTATACCCTTCTAGACTAGGAAAATGCATTTTGGTATTTCTGAATTCAACCTGTTTCAAGAGATGAGGATACACAGAAATGCATTAGCAAACTAAATACTGATATTTCAGTTCTACACCTGATATTTTAAAATGTTTGCAGCACTCTTAGCAGCAAATGCCTTAATTTAGAAGCCTCTGCAAACTAAACATAAGAACAAAAATTTGTGTATATATACACATTTACCTTCTTCAACTGTCTGTACAATGGCTGCTGAAGAACTCCAGTCTGTTGTAAACCCAAAGCTGCGACTGTGGCCAGGTCTCTGGTTTATACTGATTCTCAATTCGCTGTACTGTTCCTGAAAAATAAAACATGACACTACAGTATCTGGTATCACAGGAATCTAAATGAGGGAAAGCTTATCCTCTGAATAAGTGAGGCTGCTCACAATGTGCACTTTAATCATCTATTATTAGCATCACAGACAAAGGAAACACTATTGAAGTCAGTTAACTACCTCATTCGCTTCTTATTCCAATTTATAGGTGTGTTTTCAGTTTACATTTATATTTTCTCTACATACACATTTCACTCTGCATTTCTATTATTTTAAATGTTTTGAAACATGATGCTAAAAAATTTTAAAACTTGGAGGAAATCAACCCCCTAAACGATTCTTTGTGGATTGTCTTGTGAATTTGTGACATGCACTGTCTCCTCAGAGAGCATCAGAGATGTGAAAAAGCTAGATAACTGTAATCAATTTTTTTTTTTTTTATTGCACATCCTACCATGAGAGTTATCAGTTTCCTTTAGGCTCAGTGTTGCAACTAGGTTTACTTGGGTGCACAATCATCTTGATTTTGTGTGAAATACTACCAGCTTGCTATGGATTTTGCAATAGAGACCTTAGACAATCAAAATAATCCCCAAATCAGCTAAATTGAGATCTTTGACTTTAATGGACTTTCAAGATGCTTTCAGAATCTGAATCAAAATCCAACATCACCATTTTAAACAACAAGAACATCTGAATGGGAAAACATTTTGTAACACTTGCTTTCAGTCCCACGCTATATTAAAAGCATGTGTTGCATACATTAACATGCTAATGTCAGCTCATTAAAAACTATTAAAATACCCAAATGCATGCTATGCACTTCATCAGCATGACATTGATATTGACATAAAAAGAAAAAAAAAATAGATTTTTCTGTCAAAGTAAAATAGATATATTTCAGCAAAATGTGCATGGAAGAGACCCTGCACGTTTTTACACATGCATTAAATGTACATCTGCATTTTTGTTCCCTAGTGAACCAGCCTTCCTGAAGAGATGGATTCATTTTCCCTAACTTAAAATATTTAAAAGTCTAGAAACCTATACCAATTCCTCCAAGCTCCTATGTTGGTAAGATGCAACAGGCAGCTGCAGTCAGCACTGCACAAGCAGATGCAGCCAGCCAGAGTCTCTGGGAGGTGCAGCCAGAGGTGGTTTCAGCAGTAACTGAGTACTGGATAGAGAAGAAAACGACACTGCACGACATCATCCCAAGGTACTGCCTCATGTTACAGGAATGTTGCTGGGAAAACACTCCCCATTACAGCCCAGGGTACAAATTAAGTAGTTTCTTCACAATGCAACTACTGGCTTGCAAATGCTCCCAATACAATCCAAGTCCTTAGGTGAGTATATTAAAAGTGACTCTACTAAACAGGTTAGCACACTGGGCCAGAGAACATACAAAACTTTACAGTTTAAGTGTATTCCTGGAAATTACTACTGGTCTTAATAATTTTTTTCCACCATCCCAACATGACTCTTCTGATCTATCTCTTGTCAGAGTACGAGTAATGTGACTTTGTACACTGAACTTTATCATTTTTATAGGTCAACTCTAAAACAGTGCTCCAAAGACCTGGTGTTATGGCCCTGATGACTAGTGAACTATATCAATCTCTCTGGCAATGATTTACAAACATATCAAATGGAACTTGCATTCCTTAACTTAGAGCTTGTTAAGTTACATAACACAACTGAGATTTATTTTTAACTTTAAAAAAAAATTTAAAATACAACCACCCATATTGCTTACTTGTAGAAGGAAAAAAATTATAGTCTCATAATTAATGGCAGGAGAAAAACAAATGGACCTAGTACATGCTATTCTCATTTGTCTTGCTTAAACAGGTACTAAGAACTCATATCTAATCTGTCAGTTTTCACTGATTAAAACGGAAATTCCTCTGCCTGTTTTTGTTACAACACAGGAAAAAAAAGGTCTTGATCTCTTTCCTTAGACAGCAATCAGATTTTCAAAAAATTATGACAAATTCATTACAATGGTGAAGAGGAATCAGGGGTAATAAATGGCAATGTATTTCTTTTTCACAAGTGATTAGAAAGAAGATGGTTTGGAAGCGAATGAATTTCTAAAAAGGTGATATGGGAAGTGATTTCATAAATCAGCATCCAAGGTCTTATGACCTTCACCCAAGCAACTGGCAAAATTAAGTTTTACAGCAGGATCAGTAATGCAAATCTGTCAAGAGTTATGAACTGAATCACCAGATAGTACAGAAAGGTATAAAAAATTAAAGCTATTGTTGGTGAAACATGCAATCAGTTGGAGGAAACAGCACTTAAGATACGTATTTCAAAAGAACACTGAGAGACCCAACCCCTTATCTAATAAGTACATGCAGAAAGAGATGGTGATTTACTTCAAAATTAACATGAACATTAATTAGATTCAAGTGAATAGCTTTAAAAAACCCCTAACAAACCATAAAGGCCCAATCCACAACAGATGGAAAAAAGGATAATACAGTACTGATGTTTATGGCCAGCCTTTGAAAAGCTGATCTCTATTTTCCACCACCAGTTTAAAAGTGCAAATGAATGCCACAGCAGCTCAGATAATTCATCTGTCACACCTGATTATATGCACTATCTGCTAATTTGGAGAATAGCAAAAAACTTTGCAACCATTAAATGATATGTAGAATAACTATTCTGAATTAGAATGACAAATAAAATTAAGTACATAATAAAAAAGGACAGGGAAAAATTCAGCAGAAGAATACTTTTTTCTTCCCCAAATACTCTTTCCTAAATTAAATCAAAGGAAATAGCAGGTCTCTCAGATGTCCTCTTACTACCAGAAAAATCATTGCATTAGATGCACTTTTAGATATTTTCTCTTTTATTCTGCTGTGGCAGTCAGTTACACCAAGTAATCATGTTATTTCCACACTTACCATGGATTTTGAATCCTTAGGCTCTGTTGGACTCGCAATTTCTGCAGAAGATGTAAGTGAAAGAGAATCAGGAGGAATGCCATACTCTGGCTTAGGAATACTGCTTCCAGCATCTTGGTCTTGGGACTTTAAAGGTAATGCCAAACTAGGAGGAGGTGTTGACTGAACACCTTTTTCCTCCTCTTCCTCCTCACCTCTACTTCTGAGTGGACCAGTGGAGAGAGGGTGTGCAGAGTCTGGTTGTGAAAAGGAAACGCTGCTGAACAAAGTTTGAGTTCTTTTAGCTTTTTCTACTTCTCCATTGTATTTCTGAGCATCATCCATCTAGGAAAAAAATGACAGCTTGGTAAATAAGTGCTTTTAAAAAAGAAATCCTTAAATCTTTCAGTGATCTTTATATTTAACAAAACCATCTCCCCCTTTGAAGCAAATTCTGGTTCCTGTACCCATTGCTAACTACCTACTTAGAAAAATATATTTTTTTCTCTTGACATGCTTGCAGAACAAATATTCCAGACTTCTTAAGATAAAGTTGTTAAAGTCATCTGCTTAGAATTATTTATATTCTTGCCACTTTTTAAATAGAAACAAATAAGGATTTAGGAGAAAACTGAAAATCATCACAGTATTGGGGCTGGGAGGAAACAATTTCATTGTTTCAGTGCTTTATAGCATAGACAAAATCTAACCTAGTATAAAATTTCAATTTCACCAAATCAGCAGAGCAGAGGAAACTTTTATCACCTGAAAAGTTTATCTTTAACACTTAATTATGTTAACCTGGCTCCAGATAATTGCCTCCAGTTTTTTTCATAAAACACAGAAAGGAGACTTACTACAAGCCATAAAAAGAATATTTTACCGAATGCAATTACCAGCTTTAATTCTAGGAGTGCATTTAAGCACAGAAACACAAGTAAACGTCTAAAGCCATGACAGAACTGCCTGCTCTATTCCCACAGCCTTCATCACAGAGGAGGCACTTTTTAAATAAAACCAAAACATTAAAACTACTGTTCTCCCAGCTATTGAAGACCCCACGTTTACAAACTTCAGGAATGAAGCGGAATTTTACCGTGAACGACCGTGGAAGTGACGAGATTCCTCTTGAGTGGACACCAAAAGGTCTTGGCGTAACCACGGATGTTAACCTGGAGGTGTCAGTTTTCTGGTAAGTTCTCGGGAGAGAAGCTGAAACCTGAGCTGACCCAGTTTGAGAATTCACTGAGTAGCGAGTGGACAAAAGAGCCGCGCTCTGCTCCCGCTCCTGTGCCAGGCTCTCCTGCGGCGCTGGAGCTTCTCGAGCCACCGAGCTGTCTGGCGGGTTCCCCTTGGGTGGCTGTGTGCTGTACACACTTTTGCTGTCCTTAGTGCTGTAGGAAGTATCTTCTTCCAAACGGTAAACTTTGGCTGCTGACCAATCTTTTGCTGCTGTGGAAGGTGCTTTTTCTTCACTGAACACATCATCATTCAGTGAATATGCCCAGTTGGGTTCCTGTTTCTGCTGCTCATACGAGTCCTGATCTCTCTCCTCCCTATGGGAATACAGCCTGTTAAAATACCAAAGTGACCCAACAAACAGGCAGGCCTAAAGTCTCTCAACTAGTAAATGTTTAAAGCAGATCATAGGCCAAATAATGCATCTCCAGTAAATGAAAATTAATAGCATCATTTAAATACATTAGCATTTTCACATATTTTTAAATCTATCTTCCTCCTCCTCCTCCCCAGTTCAGCAGTCTCATAACAGTTAGACATATTACTATCACATTATCAGGCTGCCACCATGACAGAAATCTTTGCCAAGAAAATTATATAGCTATGCATAGCTATAAATTATATAGGTACACATACATTCACGTTACACATCCTCAGAAATTCAGATTTATTTAGGAAAGAACAGGAATATGATAGTCCCATAACACTTCCTGAACTGTATAACTGTGCCTGATGTTTCTGCTCTATGAAAACGCCATGCTGAATTTTAAATATCTAAAAAAGATTGTGCCCCGAAATTCAGCTAATTATTATTTTTTTGTTATTCAGTCCTTTGTCATAAATGAACAGCCACTAAGAGGATAATCTTTAACACATCAGTTATAAGATGCTTATTGATACCAAACATTCAATACAATTAGCATCCATATTTTTATTCAAGCAACTAATTTTTGTCCTCACAAATAAGCAAAAAAATTAAATAAATCCAAAAGATTAGACTTATTTCTTTTATGAATACATGTCATGAGCATATTACCTTTAACTCAGTCATATATGCATTTTAAATAAATAAATAAATAGATAAATAAGACTGTCTTCACTAGAAATGCTACTGTGCAGTTTACACTTTTTACCCTTCAAAAAGTAAATACCAAATGGAAAAATTAGGGATGAAGGAGAAATCAAGTAAAAGTTTATAGCTCTGTGACATACGTTAAGATTCTGGCTGCAGTTCTCTACAGTGGCTAAAAAACCCCAGCAAATTCAGTGGTAGAAGGAAGAGAAACAATTAACTTTATCCATGAATAGAAAAGAAAGCTATCCAGTTCACTGCTATTGTTTTAACTAATGTAAAGAGAATGCAAATGTTGCCTTCTCAATATTTTATTTATGGATAGCACAGTAAAATATAATTTATAGAGAAAACTGTTTAACATTCTGTGCCAACAGAGCATTAGAAAACTATATTCAGCCCTTCAATTGCCTAGATTTCTACATTTTATTTTGCAACTAAAATTGTCAAGATCTCTGCAGAATCAATTGCAACTTTCTGGTAAAAGCATCTCAAAAATTCAAAGGAATAAAAATGCTCACATTTATGTTCTTAAACATAATACTCCCATTAGGACCATTACCTCTCCTGCTGCATTTCTTTCAGTGACTTGGTACTCCTTCCAGACACCTCAGACGCTCTCCTTTCAATTTCTTCTCTCTCTTCCTTTTTCTTTTGCAATTCTGAAGTGTAACTCTTTCTACGATTCTTCCATTTTGCTAGATCCTATTTAGAATAACATGAATGTATACCATCAGACTTTCTCAAGTTACAGAGGCACCCCATTACATGCTATTTGTTGCTCTGATTTTATATACATGTCTGCATCACAGCCACATTTTTACATGCCTTTCCCCTAAATGATAAAGGGGTTGTTATGTTCTATTTAGGGTTGCAGGCTCACTGCCTCCTTAAGTTAACAACTGTAATTATTGGACTGTTCATCATTTGGCCCATTTTTCCCCCTTAACTTTTTCAGTTATATTCTAAAATACTTCACCCAATCACACATAATTGAAAACTAACTCAAATGCCATCTGTATTTCTTTGTTGAGGGCTTTAGAGTTTGGGATATCATCATTTTTCCAAATCACTACAATGTTAGACTGAGATACTAGCTTGATAATAAATATGCCCTAAATTCTAAATTGAAAACAGGTATTTCTGTAGTTTCTTCATTTCTGTAAAACCGCAATGTGAACTGGCGATACAGTCCATGAAATACCAGAGCTGAGTTAAGGGAAGTACTGAATATTAGAACTGAGATGCATTAAACAAACAACTATCAACTCCTTGTTTGGTGTTTTGTTCTTAATTTCAGCTTCATGTTGATGCTCACTGTCAAGCAGAGATGTTAATAAATTGAAAAGTCTTTAGACATGCTTATCGTGCTGTGCAAAGCTACCATACAGTTTACAGGCTGGTTTAAGACAGAATTATTAGGGGATAGAAGCCTCAAGAATTTGCACAAGGAAGTATTATTTCTTCCCCTTTCTCCCAGAGGATCAAATACTCAGACATTCCAATCATTTCTCCAAAAAAAGTATTCAAAAATTGCAGATAACACAAGAAACTATGCCCTAGCTTCTCTTTATGTCCACAGAAATCAAGCCTGAAGGCTTTATTACAATACATACAAGTCTTATCCTGAAGCATTAATCAGAAACTTAGGACAAAATTTAAAATAATTTCAATTCTGCATTAAACAGGCATCCCCACAAGCTCTAGTAGCTGCATGAGATGAATTGTTTTAGAAGACAGCTCCACAAATTGCTGCACACATGCCAAAATTTGTTTACTAGGGACATTGAAGGCAGGTGACACTGAGCCCTTCAAGCAGGAGGCACAAGGAGGGTGAAGAGGAGTCCTTACTTCTTGCCACTTTAGATCTTGTTCTTGTAACTGTTCTTTTATCTTCTGCAGCTCCTCATACCGGATTTTGCGCATTGTCTGCAGCTCCTCTGCACTGACATCATTCAAAGATTTACTCCTAGAAAGGGAAAAGGAAACTCAGCTTTATAACATCCTAGCCCTCATTTACACTAGCGAAACCTTCAGAAAGATTTATATTAGTACAACTGAATGCTCATGAGTGTTATTTTGAATGGAGCAGGAAACACACAGGCAGTTGAACGAGAAAGACTGGGATGTGCTGTAGTGCCAACACACAAGTCATTAGTTAGGTATTCGAGCAAATAAAATCAGGTTAAGGGAATAAGCAGCTCTGTACATCACACTGATCATTCACATTGAGCTCCTCATAGAACACTGCTACTTCTGTTTTAACTTGTTATTCTCTTTATTAAACTTGTTTCTTTCTTTGACCCAAAAGGCACGCCCTACCCCCAAGTCCAAATTCCCATCATTTGACTTCTCTGCTGTAACAGCCCCAGTACCACCTCCTGTTCTTTCCTTCCTTAGGCTAATCATAAAATCAAATCAGTTATTGATGCACGTTCCCAAAAGATTAAGAGTCACTCACTGCTAAATGCTCAGTTCATGGATGTCACAGGCCCCACTAGCCTATACTGATTCCCCTCAGGCCTCTGAGATCCTTTCCATTCAAGTTGGGATAACACAGCCATCTTCCTGCTAATTTCTTCAACATGGCTACAGTTTCCCCCAGGAACTCCTACTTGCTAGTTCCCTTTAGCCTAAATTCCTCAAAGCTCATCTTTCATGCTCTCCCCCAGAACATGCTATTTTTTCCTTTATTTTACACTACAGAGATAAACATAACAGGACATTAAGCTCCGATATAGAACTAGCCTCCTGATGAGATTTGACCACAAGCCTCCGAGACAATAAGCAAAATGCAGGTGTTTCATCATAAGGTTCAGTGGTGTAATACAAAGGGAAAGATAGGTTGGAGGGCTTGGTGGCAGGGTTGTTTCTTAGTATTCAAAAATACCTTTGTTTTCATTTATCCAAAGTATGAGTTATAGAGGGATGTAAGTAAGTTCTAACAGGGCTTGAAAATGTGGCACTTCTCTGATATGATGGAAAATCAGATAAAAATCAAAACAGATTCAGCAGAGAGCTTTGCTCTAATCTGTTGCATTCCAAGAGATCTCTGAACTAACAAACCAGACTCTCACTTCCTCCCAAGAGGCTGAACTCACTTTCATTGGTAACATAAGACTGGCCTCTGGCCTCTAGAAATAAAGGCTTGGGCATTAACTCATCATATCTGCTTGCTTATCTATTTTCTGAATGAGAGGAGTGCCAAATTGAGCAAAAATTCCCTGGTTGCTATTGCAGAAATTCCTTTCTAGTACAGCTCTTTTCCACATTTTTAATGCTTAAGTTATATCACATATAGAACTGTTTTAGGGTAACCAAATACTACATAAGGGTGTATCAAATTTGCTCCAGATGAGTTCAAGGAAACGTACATAACTATAGTTTCCACTTCTTTCTCTTGAGTTACTATATATGCCTGCAACAAAACAAGAAAATCTTGACCTGAAGAAAATATAATCTAAGTAAAGGTATATTCATACCATGGAACTGGACCTTAGTTTTAATTTCAGTCTAAACTGAAAAAACCTAACTACTAACTTGAGTCTTCTGAATATCCCTCTCTTAAAACCTAACCTTTTCTGAAACATTTCGCACTTCTGGAAGCTTTTAGTCATTTGCCAGGTTTGCCTCAGGGTAAAAATAAAGAAGCAAATAAATAAATAAATATTTTTTTTAAAAAAATCATTAGGACACCATGCATTCCCAAATACTTAACATGCCATCACACAATAAGTGGAAAAATTATTTTTCTTTGAGTTGCAATTCATCATAAACACCTAAGTTCCCAAGACACAAATCTGTAAGTTTACCACTGGGCATTCAATAACCTGGAAGATATAAAATAATCCCAGATCATTCACCAATCCCACGATAAATACCACTGCTGGTAATTATTTTCAGATGCTAGCTGTACACCCTTCAAAATAAAATATTTGTTAATATTTCTTTACACATTTTGAATGTTTTAAAGCCTAATTTAAATACAGAATAATAAATTTTTCACTTCAGCAGGAATAAAACATTAGAGCTGATTTTCAAAGTGCCTGATAACCATAACTTGAATATACAACACAGCAGAAAGAACTTTTGCCATATACATAGCTTTTATCTCTTACATTCATTACGTAAATTGCAAAGAACAGAACAACAAAGCATCATGCACAAGTTTTCAGCATGAGTTTTTAGCTACTGTGCATGCATAAAGATGAAAAGAGGCCAAAAAATAGCATTACAATCTTTCAAGCTTTTATAAAACTTACCCTTGCTCATCAGAAAGCTTTTGAAACAGTCTGAGAAATCAGAAACCAAAAAAGAAAAGATTCAGTGTCTTGATATTGATAACAACATCAACACCATTAGTAGACCAGCACTCTCACTAAGTGATGGGGAAACTGAAAGCTTGGGAACCAGCCAGCATGGAATAGCACACCAAGAATTGGACACCAGTCAAAAAACACACCAGGACTTGCATGATGGGCAAAGTTGGGCAGAACTGTCAGAACAAGGCTGCCTGCAAGTTTCCACCACTTTTCATTTAGCAATACTGCACAAATAGAGCCTTGTATTATTTCTGCACCACTTCAGTGCTGCTGAAAAGTACGATGCTCAAAAGAGACTCATTTTAATAAATTAAAATTAATGCCAGCTTGAGTCCCAACAAAAAGTGTGGCTTACAGAAGTTGTTTTCTTGTTACTTCAACTATTTCTGATACTAACTGAAAGTAATACTTGATGTGTATCAGAATAAAAAAACCTATATGGAAGTTTAGCACATTAATCCTTGAACACAACTAATCCAGGGCAATTCAAGAGGATTTTTTGTATTCTTGAATATGAGTATTTTATAACATAGGTATTTAATTCTACTGAATGAATTTTTAAAACATGCAGTATTTCCAAGCACTTCAGAAATATTTCTCAGCGAAGCTCAAACTTTGTTAACAGTATTAAGCTTAAAAATTAAATGCAGCAGCATCAAAATATCAACTGGAACACAGAAGTGTCTTAGTCACAAAGTAATGATGCACAACTGGGAGATCTGCAACTTGCAATGCCGTATTTTCAGAGCTAAGAAAACATTTGGAACCCCACTCTCCTCCAGTAAATACAAAATTCAAAGGAGAGATAGGAAGTACTCAAGAAACAGTATTCAGTCAGACAAGAGAAATTTTGAGGATACCTGGAAAGAATTAGGGGAAAGAATGAAATGAGACTGTATGAAAGCTGGGGGATAGTATTGGCAGAATAAAATATGCCACGGTGGACTTTAATATTACATAGACACACAACTTGCATGCACCATGACTTTGGTCAGGCCAACACTTTTTTTTTTCCCACCTCATCTAATCATCTAAGAACTGCAGCAGGACAGTTTACAAGCATTTTTAAACTTAGGTGCAAGCAAGAATATCAGAATGCCCATTTCCAGATTTTGTCTTTAAAGCATTCATGTGTTTCAGAAATGTTTTCACCTATTATGTAGTAGAATAATAAAAATATTTCTAGCCTCCATAGTCTTTTGAATAATCACTATTCCTGTTCAACCACAGAAAGAAACTTATGAAGAACTTTGACCCTGAGGGAAGGATAACATATTTTCTCCAAAGTGGCTGCCTAAAACTAGAAAATTTTAGCATTTTTTGTTGAAAATATGGTATTGCAGTCATGAGCTTCTATTCAAAGCAAATATAAAGCTTGTTCAAGGACGACACGAACAAACAGCGGATTGGCACTCTATGAATGGTTCAGCACAGGATGATGCTTTTCTGAATGGGAAGGGTTCAGGGGCACTCAATCTGTGCAGGACACAACCTGACCTCTCCACCATCTGCCGTTTCTTGTGTCTAACTTTGCTGGCCTCTCTGATCGCTTCCCACTTCTTCCAGTCTTCTTCACTGCATGGACCTGGGATAAAATTTACTGGCTGGACGTTGCTTCCCACTTTCCAAGATTCAATCTTGCGGGTCAGCATATCGTCCTTCTTATGATGTAAAGATGGTGACAGCACTCTGCCATTGCTCTTCCTTTCCTCTGGTATCGCGTTTTTTTCAAGCAAACACAGAAATTTGGACCGGATCTCTTCTGGAAGACTCCACGGATCAGGAAACAGTGCTGGGTGATACTTGTCGGGAGCACCTGATAAAGGCACCTCTTTTTTCTGAGAGAGGATTTTACGAAAAATCATGTCATCTTTTTCCAAATCTGGAATCACAGTTTCACCCTCTCTGGGTTGCAGAATTATCTCACCCTCTAGAGGAGGCTCCTGCTCAGAGAATTTCTTTAAATATCGGGGGTCTTGAAGAACAACTTGATTCACATGGAAAGCCCCAGTTTTCCGAACAAATAAATCATCATTTTCCAAATCTGGATATAGATATCCATTTTCCTCATCTCCTTGCTTGCCTCCTGGTATAAAGGAAACATTCTTTCTACATTTTATGAGCCTAGGGCCAGATGTGGGATCAATTCTGGTCTCCATTTCAGAAGACACGTAGTCAGTGTATTTTTGCAGGGCCTGAAGTAACGAAAACTGACTGAAGCATATAAAACAAAAGGAGGGAAGTAAAAATATCATTAACTAGCAAGAGACAAGCAGATCACAACGTATTGCAATATACATTTGGTTTAGACTTGCAGTATCCCAAGCAGAATGACGACACCACTTGGCATTCACCACCACTGACCGTAGCGCAGCACACGCCAACCAATGCAAAGGTAGTCCGGCATCCTAACCTGCTCAGAAACATCACACTTACATGCTCACACACAAAGCCAGTAACCCTATGCAGCACGTTACACTTACACATTTACATGTTTCAGAAGGCCAGCAACTTACGGCTACATTAAAAGAGAAAAAAAAAAACCCAAACTCCACGAAACAGCAAAACAGTAATAACCAGAAAAGCACGACATCACAGGACGTGGTTTAATTTCATTTAGCTGTTGCATATCCAGCCATTTCTTTTTGATGCATCAAGAGAACAGCTCATGCAGCAGTATCAACCTGGGCTGATCAGAAGACTCCAAGATTTTTCCTTCTGCAATCTGTGACAATGAGCTTCCCACATATTCAGCAGTTGGCTTATAATTCTGATCCCTTCTGCAGCTACTGTTCCAGTCAAAACTTGATCTTGGTTGATTAGGAACAACGGTACAGCTTTGTTTGTAAGCAAATTCCTCATCCTCAGAATCTGATCTCTTTCTACTGTGCAGCAGCACAAAGAATGAGCAGAGGAGAAAGAAAAAAAAAATCCATGAAGTGTACTCACTGAGTAGAATGCACAGTGGCAACAGTGCAACAGTATAACAAAAATAATATTTCAATTATTAAAAAAAAAATCCTGCTGCTACACTGGTCATGAAAATTTAAAAATTCAGAGTCAAAGAACTACACTTCATTTAGGCTTTGCACACAGGAGAGAAACAGGCATGCATGAAAACGCACCTGAACCCTTGAATCTCTTTATACCAGGGTTTGAAAGAGGATTTCTTGATTTTTTTCCATAGCAATTCTTCCTCTGGAGTCCAAAACTTAGGAAGAAATTTGTCAAAAGCAACAACTGTATTTGGCGCTGAAGAACTTAGCTTGCGAAAATAGAGATCATCTTTTTCAATGTTTGGCATGCCTACTTCTTCCTCGTCCTCATCAAAATACCCAGATAATTGTGAAGGATTGTTAACTCTTGGTTTGTTTTCCTCTTTAGTTTCCAACTGCCTCTGCCTCCTCTGGTTACTGTTCAAAATATCCAATCAGTTAAGATATTTTAAGAGCAACTTGACATAAGGAATGTTAAAAGACATGCTTTCTGGCTCAGGAGCTCAGCCTTGTGAATGAAGCATATTAGTTCTCAATTTCACCACTGCAGCACCAGAAATAATAAGATATATTAAAAAAAATTTAAAAGAAGTTAAATGGTTATTATATCAGCATCCTATCGCCTCTGACAAAAATACAAAATTTGACAGAAAAAGCGTATCAAATTATCAGCTGTGTTAAAATGCTGATTAGAAGATTAACTTTATGGAGATATTTAAAGGCTGTGATTTAGGTAAGGCAATAGTTACTGGATCTTGGATTAGTATCTCTGACCTCAGTGGTTCAAGCATGGCAGCTAGTGGACCAGCTGGATAACTTTCTCGTGAGCAAGATTTAGGAGAGTCATTGTGCAACATGAAATGATGTCCAGGTGCAGCAGAGCTTACAGGGCTCTTTTTGACTAGAAATCTACGATTTGCTAAGTCATCCAAAACAACGTCGGGCAGCCTTCTTTCATCTTCTGAATCAGAGCCACTGTCATACTCATGGATGATCTGGAGGGAAGCTGGATTTGTGAGCCCACGCTCTGCTCTGCTATTTTGGCAGGAGGCTACAGGATTCGTTTCACGTCCACTGAGGTTGACCGAAACAGGAATAGAATGAAGACAGTGAAGTCATGAAGGCAATGCTGAAACTCAAGAGCTACCCACTAATCTCATCTGTATGCATCAAGAAGCCGGACAACTGAAATTCATCACAATACTTTGGAAGCTTTAACAATCAACTAAAACCGTAGTGCTATCTCTTGTGAACTTGCATTTAAGACCATTTAAATACATCTGGACTCTGGCCAGGTTCAAAACATTACTCAAACATCAAAAAACAAGGTCAAAAACCAAAACCAAACCACACAACCACACCAAAACATCCCCCTTGATAAAACATGGAACATCAAATACTTAACTTTTTATTGCAGCAAGAGCAGTTGTTCTTTAACTAATAAAGAAGTAACTTCTTTTAAAAATTCTAAATCAAAGACCACTTTACTAAGACCACACACCAGTACCTTGAAAATGTTCCATCTGACTCAGTGTAAACAGGACTTGCCCAGCTCCTCCTGTTGTCCTCATTCTTCTCTGTCCTCCTCTTCCTTAAAGGTGCTGGCACATATGCTGTCTGCTTGTTTTTGTTGGGTAAGAAACGATTGAAGTCAGTGGTGGGTTTTGGTTCAATCACAGAAATCCTACGGTAAGACCTGTCATCTTTATGGGAGTCATGCATTTTGGAAGGCAGTTCCGAGTCTGTGTCACTGTCGCAACCTTAGAAGAAAATGGAAAAAAGGGAAGATACAAACATCATTCTCTAGACATGAGCTTGTAGCTAAAACTTGAATCAAAGTCTTCTAAAATCAATTTATCTCTGTATTTGAGATGTTTCAGCTGCAAGTTTGCTGAGATACTGACAGGACGCTAGAGAGGTATTTTTAGATGTCTGTGGCAAAGCTGTGATTAGATCCATTAAACTCAATTTGGTTTGCATGATCCTCCTGCATTTGTTCCATTCTTTCATTATCACTGCTCCCTGCAGGAAACAAAGTGCTGGCCTCCAGACTGAAGACAAAAAAAACAGCACAGAACTTTTTATTTAAATAGTAACTGCGAGATAAATTTACTAACAAAGACGAGTTAACAGCAAATAATACAGCAATGTGCTCATCTCACCATATGAACATCCAGTAGAAGCCCACATGGCTAAATGTTGTCTTGCACAGATCAGCAATGCTCCATGGAGCCTCTGCTCAATGATTTCCACAAAATCCAAAACATCACAATTTTTGTGACTTGAGATTACAAGTTGGCCTTAAACTTTAAAACCAGCAGAGAAACACAGGCTAGAGTCCTGCTTTAGGGATCCAGTACCACTCTCTTCTTGTTACCGTTATTTTCATGACAAACTACTAAAAGTAGCAAATACTATTCAGTATTTAACCTCGGTAGGAAAAACCTTATTGAATATTCACAAATGAAGTAAAGACACAGCGGTTTGGCACAGTCACCCTACGAACAAGTCAAGAGACTTTTGGAAGTGGTGAATCTTAGGTGATTCCATCAAGTTCTAATTTCCAGCTATTTCCCTTACAGAAATCTGGGAATGTACCCTGGACATACACACACCCTAATGTGTCAGTGAGAGCGTGAGTTTCGGCAACCCTTCCTAGGAAGGTCTGTGTGAGCAGTGCTTTTTTTCTACCAACTGTTAGAGGTCAATATTTACTTAAGCAAAATGCAACTGCAGCAGTTGCAAAACTAGAGTTGACTTTCAAGCTGGTTTAAGTACCGGATATCCAAGTACCAGGTCTGTACATTGTCTTCTCCCACACCCATAAGACACATGTCAACAAAAGATTTTAGAGAGGAAAACATACCTTCACTGCCACCTTTCAAGGTTATATCTGATGAAAAGCTTGTGCAGGATCTTGAACCAAGAGAGTCCAAGCTATCAAAGGAATCGTCTCTTTTATGAGTAGCTGAAGATGAAAAAGGCTCTCCCCGGTCAACGTACCAAATATCACCGTACCCACTATCTCTGCCACTTCTGCTCAGCTGGCTGGACTCTTCAAGTGCCTACAAGAGTACGTTTTGAAAGGTCTTTTTTAATAATTTAGGGTGCAAATGATACTCATGAGCATTTTGAATTCACAAACTTCCACAAATACTACTGCAAAGCCCTAAAACACATACACAACAACACATACAACAACTTGAACAGGAGACTTGATAAAAGGTCTTAAATTTCTTTCATCTCAATCAAAGAGGATTGAGATAGGGCTCTTCACAATCTACTATAACAATTAGAGCAGATGGATTCTGAAATTTGTATGGGTAGCAGAAGAACTAATGTAAGCTAAAAATCATTCCTTTCATACAGAACTTGATAGCAAGCAAAACAAATAAAACATGCTACTATGCTGTCCAAACTAAGAAGAAAATGAAACCCTCAAGAGACTGTTTAGAATTTCTGCAGTATAACAAATGATAAACCTTAGGCTATTTGTTTAGTTTCCTTTTTTGGATTCCTTACCTTAGTGAATGCTTGCCCTAATAACTTCTCAAACGCTTTAAGATTGAGGTATGGACCATTATAATCAGGGTCACCTTGAGCTTTCCTCCCAAGCCAGTATAATGTAATCAAAACCTAAAAACAAACAGAAAAAAACCCTGAATACAAACTTGTTTTCCTCTCATGCCATGTGCCAGTATAAAAGAATCTCAGCATGCTATTAGAGATGTCTCCACAATGAACTGCAAAAATCTTGCATACAGTACTAGCTATGATTGCCACCAAAACCAATTAAAGAGTGTCATGATGCATGTCATATATCTCAAGTAAGCAGATATAAGCACTGTTTTCAATTATTACAATGGTTTGGGAAAGTAAGTTGCACATAGAGATCATTATAAAATGGCATTAATTTGCATCAGATAAATCAACAGTTGAATAATAAGTTAAATATGATAGTACCATAAACAGAAGCATTTAAAAATAATTAATCACAATTAAAGTGAAACTGTCTTACATTTTTCACTCTTCTGTTGGTTTCCTCTGGTCTAAAGCAGGGCAGAGAATGAGAAAAAGAAAAGAAAACAAAATGTTTTAAAATTGCTGACTTAAAAATCAATTATTATTCAAGATGTAAAAAGTTTCTAAACAATTATCAGTCAATATAAAATACGCGACTATGACTGCTCCAAAAGAAATAAGAAGCACTTCACTTTAAATAGAGCCATAACTCTGTACTATTTCAATTGTTGCATGTAAAGTGAGAAGCTAGCCAATCTATCACAGTTTCTGTTTTGAGAAGTACACAGAAAGGCTCTAGGCATTTTTAATTAGCTCTTATTTAGTTACCAACAAAATAGAAGTAGGAAGCAAGCTGTTGACTTCAGAAAATATAACCTCTATTAGCCAGGGTCATCACAAAATCATAGAATGGTTTGGGTTGGAAGGGCCCTTAAAGATCCTGTACTTCCAAACCCTCTGCCATGGGCAGGGACACCTTCCATAGACCACATTGCTGAAAGCCTCATCCAGCCTGGCTTTGGAACCCTCACAGGGATGGGGCATCCACCACTTGTCTGGGCAACCCATGCCAGTGCTTCCCCACCCTCAGAGTAGAGAATTTCTTCCCAATAGCTGATCTAAACTGACCCCCTCAGTTCAGTCATTCCCCCTTGGTCCCATCACTACACGTTCCTGTAAAAAGTCCCTCTCAAGATTTCTTGTAGGATCATTTTAGCTGCTGGAAGGGTGCTACAAGGTCTCCTTTGGGCCTTCTCTTTTGCAGCCTGCATAACCTCAGATTTTCAATTCCATATGAAACTGTATTGTTTTCTAAATTATTTGCCTTAGACCACAGAGAACACTTTAGCAAAGAGTAAACTTTTCAGACCAAAAAATGGGAAACTGAAACATCTGGGGAGAGATGATGTAGGACTTAAAGGATGGGTTTGGTTTCTTTTATACAAATATATGTTTTTCAAAAAATATTAAATACATATGCAATCACTAACATTAGGGACTTTATATATATATGTATACATATATCCATTGTGTAGCACATCTTGGAAGTGTACCAATAGACACTCATAGTGGTCCTGTTCTCCTCCTGCTTATTTTAAGTGCAAGAAGAAGAAACTTCTTGAATGGGAGGCTCCGAAAGACTCCTGGTCCCCAAGTGTAAATGTTCAGTGCTGGACTGCAGTGGTTGAACAACATTGCTGCCTGCAGCACCAGCAGTTATGGAAGAGCAAATACATCAAATAAATACACCAAAACAGCTCTTCACCTGCCCCAGACACTGGTTTGGAGCTGGTTTGGCTGCAAACTTCACGCACTGCACAGTGAAGGAGTTCAAACAGAAAAGCAGAAACTTCACATACAGTAGAAAAAAAACCTATCCAGAGCTTCAAAACATGCCAGACCAACAATGTGTCAAGGTACTTATCCTATTTCTGTATGTCTAGGAACACACTAGTCAAAGGTTACAGGAAAAAAAGGAGAACAAACCATTCAGGAAACAATAACAAGTTAGTGTAATGAGAACAGGGTCTGGTCAGCCCAAGCATCGTTCTTAATGGAAATGGAATAGTCAATGAGACGTGACAACCGTCAGGGATACAGACCATCCGGTCCCTTCCCTCCTCCTCTTTCTTCCTATTTTGAGAGCACCCGCTCCCACTCAGTGGCTCTAATTGCCTTGCCCATCCCCACATCATAAAGAAATCAGGTTATCAGGAACACAAAGTCCTGAGATTGGTCTGACCTGCACAGTCCTTGCCTGCAGCTTCCTTAGTATCTCATGCCAGAGATGCTTCTGGCTTTGTAGCCAGTGATGTCTTTCCCACAGATAAGGAAGAACCCTCATCCTTTAATGTGAAATATTTACACTTTTTGGGTTGTTTTTCAATCTCTTCCAAAATCCACTGCCATTCATTATTCACTCGAGACTATTTTTGAAGAAAAAAAATTCCCCCTTTTTTCCAGTAGGCTAATTTTTTTGTGCCACTGTCCATGTTGCAGAGCATACCATAGCTGTGACCTAAGGTGCTACTACAGACAGGCTGATTTCCCAAGCAGAGAATGGAAAAGTATTCTTATATCAACACTACACTTCCCATACCCAGTGGAGAGCATTTTAAAGGTTACCATTCTTTACCCTCAATTCCTTTTGTTAGCAGAATTTCTGCCTTTTTTTTTTTTACAATTCTAAAAGCAGAGGCCCTTGCTAAGGATGCCTTAAAGTTTGCTCCCAAACTTCAGCAGCCCAGTAAGGAGTGGAAAAATCCACTCTTAGCTGGCAGGAGCATGTACCCAAAAGGCTGCCAGCTTTCACATAGACCAAAGCTACAAGACCGAACTCAACCATGTCCACTTCTGCTTTCCTTGAGTTCTCTGTCATAATTTCAGTCAATCATTTTGCAATAGGAACAATATTTAGTTGTCTTCGTATTTCAATAAAATTTCCTTACTGGAACAAGCATAAATACACTAGGCTTGTGTACTTGGACTAAAACCAACACAAAACTAAGGACATTCAGGTAAACAAGTCAGCTTGAGACCAAAAATGCAGGCAGGGAGATATTTCATGGACTCAAGTGACAGACCCTGCTTCATTCCTGTTTATTCTGCTAACAAACAGACAAGTTGTTTACTCTTCAGTCGTGAAGTTTCTTCTCTTACATTACTACTCTCCTTCTCTGAACTAAATCTCTTGGTTTTTAAACCTTTTCAGCAACTTGTCACGGTAGACATAGTCTGAGCAGAAGAGAAAAAAAACAAGAGATAACTCTGCTGATCTAGAACACTGTTCCTCGGTTTTATATGCATGTATTATTTATTTGATGGTGCGTAACCAAGGAAAAGGATGATCCTGAATACAGTCCTAGAATCTGTGGTAAATGATAGGTATATAATTTTTTTTGGTCAAAAAAGTCCCGATTAAAAAAGCAATGTTGTTACCTTACTGGAAGGTCTTAAAATTAATTTTCAGCCTACAAATGTCACAGCTACATCTCCTTTGAGGCACACAACTTGCAGAAGATGTAGTTTGGATCTGCTTGCTAACATTCTCTGTGTGAAATAAGAGCCTTTAAAACCTTTTATATGTACAACTTGTCCAAGCTCATCTGTGTTTATTTGCACATGCCATTGCCCAATTCCCTTCCAGGACACTCCATTTAAAACATCTATTTTAAATAATCTGTGTAAATAATATTTTGAATAAATATGGGTAAATATCTATTGATTAGAAAAGTTATACAAACTGAAGAGCTTTTAGAAAGAATGAATTTTTCCTTCTGAATTTTTTTTTTGAGTGAGTTTCAGAATAGAAAAAAACCAAGGCTTTTAACTCAATTGTAGTTTATAAAAACACAAAATGGAATAATTCTACTACACAGAAGTTCCCCATGAAGTATTACAAAAATGTAACTACTGTCTAATCTGTGCAAATAATTCATTTGAGGTCTTGTGTATAACTGAACAACTATGGTTCATAGGAGGGGACAAGATAGAGGCACCAAACTCAAGCATAGCAAACTCTTTGCTGCTGGAAGAGGAGACATGACCCTAAAACTTTTCTGACAAACTGTTACCTAACAGCAAGCTCCTGCTCTCACCTCCAACTCCCCTCTGCAACCCAGGCTCTAAATACACAGGGCTCCAACACTCAGTTTCTCACACTGTATTTGAATAAACCATTTAGAAGATGGAGTACAAGAACTTCAGCAATGTAGCTTTTAAGCTTTTTAAACACTCTTGGACACTTACAGCCTTACTTTAAACATAAGTCTATAGCACTGAAGTGTGCACACAACTGCTTGTAGAGACGTTTCTCATACAACAGCTAACTTAGGAACTGATGGGGTAGCTCACTTGCTAAAGTATCTTCATCAATGCAAATAAATGCCAATACTACATTTGGTTACTGTGAAAGAAGTCTGTTTGTTCCTGTTTTCATCCAGAGTTGTCATAGTTGATGCTAATCATATTCTTTATGAATATTGGTGTAACCCAATTTCTGGTTTGAATAGGTGAATACCTTTACACTGTAAGTTTTAGGTGGGCTGCTGCTTCGCTCAGGAGAGCACAGCCGAGGCTGCATCTTAAAACTAATCTGCTGAAAGAATTCAGTTCCTCCCCACAATCAATGCAACACTACTTACTAAATCACTTTGTGTATTTTTAAACATTAACTTCTCTGTCTTCCTACAGGTTTTTTATATCTCCTTTCGTTAACAATACAACTTTGCTAAAGATATCTGATCTAAGCAAAGAAAGCTGCTAAGTAGAGCAGTGAGGATCTTGCTGGAAAAATTTTAGTATGTATACTTCATCTGCTCCTGCCACAGTCTCCTCATTTAAGCATTCATTCTGAAGCTTAAAAGAAAACGAACACCAATCTACCTATCCTAACCTCAAATTCCAGCTAACAAAGAGGTCTCTAAACTGTAAAAGTAGAATCTTAATTCACAAAGCATGAACCTTAAATGTTGGCTGTGGTATTAATAAAAGTTTACATACAACTTCAAGATTAGCCACCGTCAAGAAAAGATCTCCTAACCACTGCATGAAAGTCTAAAGGCCGTGAGATAACAACACGTGGGGGATATTATAATAGCAATTGTGAAGCACAACCACATAAATCCAAGTTGAACACTGATGAAAAAAGATGTGAAATAACCACCTGCGGAGAAATAATGCCTTCTCTGTAAATCATCTCATCTACGTCAATCCTTGGGCAAACAGAAGAAAGACAAATGGGACAGGAACAGCTCTCACTTGTTGGCGTGTGATAATGCTTAGAGACTAAATACCTCTGTTACATTTGAACACAACACATATTGACAAATGCCACCTCCAGCCAGCATGGGCCGACAGATGTTTCTCTAACGAAGACCACTCTACAAGAATAAAGCAAAGTGACACGGCAGATCAGCATGCTGAGCCACAGCTCAAGGAATTTATTCTCAGCTCCACTGTTTGCTCAAGGTTAAACAGCAGAATTAGTCACCAAGGCCCTAGCCTGACAATACAAAGGCTTTGGCAGCAGCTCTAGCTGAAGTATTTCCTGGTTCCCCTCTCTCTTTCAGCCACTCCTGTTTGCTGCCCCTGTGGTTATGCCAACACAACCCTGAATCACACTGTGGTTCCATGCTGCCAGAGGGCTACACCTGTTTCTGTGGGTTTTCCCTAATATACATTTTCAACCCTCAAAATGGCTTGCTGGTCTGTGTTAGGTCATGCTCATACAAGCAATAGCACCAGCACTGTGGCAGAGACAACATGTTGCTGCAGAGGAGTAGGCAGGGGTCTTGGTGGAGGAGGACTTTGATCCAGACATCAGTATCGTGAGAACCCCCATGTGATGACCTTGAGACAGAGGTGCTCCGTGCTTCCCATTTTTAAGGGGTGAAGAAAGCTTGCTGGGATTATTTTAATGCATTTTGGGGCACCTAAAATTAAATAAAGAAATAAAATATAGGCAATCATACACCTTAGAGGAGCTATCAGGCCACAGTACTTTTAAGAAATTGTGAACTAGACTAACTGATTATAAAATATACCCACTGAGACCTATAGACACCTCTCCAGTGCCTCCATACAAAAAAGCAGTGCGTTTGAAGCTATATATATTTTACTTCTTTCAAAACTTTTAAACAATCAACTCAATAGTTTGGATTTTATTTTTCAGATGCATGATACAGTTTTGTTTCCCCACATGCTAATATGTATTAAATTACAGGAACTGGCAACTCATGATGTCAAATCTACTTTAACACTTCACTTTATTATTTTCCAGGAAGAACAATATGGAGCTCAAGACCATATCCAAAATACCAGAAGTCTGAGCAAAATTCTGGAAGATTATTTTAAAGCATCCTGTTCAGAGAAGGATCTGTTTCTCATATAGAAACATCTTTAAATATAGTTATCAGTTGACAATTTAAAATAAAAAACAAAGCCAACAAACAAAGAAGCAAGTCTGAACAGAGATTCCTCCTCCCCAAAACAAGGGTTATTTGCCAAGAATACATGTGGTCCTGTCCAAAGTGATAAGACAAATCTGAACCCATTTATGGGGAGAAAGAGAGAACTGAGACACTCCCACTGATAGAAAGGAATGTGCCAGTGACAAATGCACCCTGCCCAGTGCCAAACCCATCCCTTGGTGACAAATACTTCAGAAACCCCAACAGCTGCCAACCCTGTTTTCTGTCCCTTCCTCTGAACTAGAGATCCCACAAACACAAGACTTCAACAGATTGCTGTTTAGAAAGAAGTACTGGTACTCTCCCTTTGAGCTCCCGCCCATCGGGGCAGCAGTCACACCTCCAAGATGCCCTTTGAATGGCTTGGAAGAGCCATACCCTGGCCTGGGAGCTAGAACAGATCAGCTGCCTGCAGAAAAGCCCACTCCCCAACTCCCTGCCCAGTTCCAGGTGCTCTAGCCCCACACTGACCAGCTTCACTTACGATTCTGAGGAAGATGTCAGAGGATTTGAGGGACTCCTTCACTCCCGCCGGGTATTGCTGCACAGGAGATGAACACTGCCTGTCCAACTAGCAGCGGGCTTGTGCTAAATTTCAACCTCTTTGGCCACCTACTCAGCTGCTATTAATATTGCTGTTATCGGATTTCACTGAATTCCCACGTGCTGCTGAGAATAGAAAGGCTCCAATGGAAGATGTGGTTGCTGCATGGGTACAGAAACATGAGGACATTCCTCCAGCACTTGGATTCTTAGCGAATTGATATTCAACCCCAAGAGTCATAGTTCACTGCTGAGAATGCTGGCAATAAACCAGCCAGGCTATGGCTGCAGAGTTAAAGAACAGCTTTTGGAAACACACCTTTCTATTTGACTATAAAAAGCACATACATTTTCCATGGCAACACATCCACCGGACCCAATGCCACTCACATCATAACAGCACACAGAGACAGGTATAAAATGACAGCAGAAAGCATTTCTCCATGCCCCCAGCTGCTCTGTGGGCCCTGATGAATGAGCAGCCTGTCTCCACCCCATGTCCCCACCTATGAATGCTGAGGGGTGGAGGAGAAATGCTCAAGAAGGGAAAGGCAGAGAGGGAATAGAGCAAGCCAACACCCTCTGTGGGAACACATCACCCTCCATGGCTTCAGAGCCTGTCTTCTCACACTGCCTCTTGAGCATGGTGCTTCCTTGCTGATCTCACCCATTATGCCTCCACACCATTCTGAAATCCCTTATCAAAACAAAAACAGGCACTTCTAGAAAAGTGCATCAACCCCAGCAAGTCACCAGACGATAACATTATCCATTTCCTCATGCTCTTTTCCGACCCCTCCCTGGGTGGTCCATCTCTGCCAGCTTCCTCATATTCCAGTCTAATCTAGAGGCTCTCCCAAAGAGAAAACTAGTATCCTGTAGGGAAGAAGGCACGCCTGTCAAATAAAAAATAAAAATAAATCCCCCAGAAGAACAAGCAGCAGAGGCTCAATGATAACCTGAGCACTCCCTGGCTCTTGTCTGAGGGGTGAGTAGGGCAGGTGGTATGGAGCACTCACTGCAAGTTGTTGCTGCAACAAAAAGGAGGCTGATAGGATCACACATCTTCCTGCTCAAATATTAAGGTCTATTAAAGAAAATTAGAGTTGGACTGGATGATCTTTGAGGTCTTTTNATTATTACAAGTTGTGATGTTGACTCTCAGCTCACACAGAATGTTAGGAGTTCTGAGATCACTTTGTTCACACTCAAGAGGACTTTTTCATTTCAGAGGTGAAATTAGTTCCTTCTCAAGAAAAAAAAAGTACTTTAATGCACATAGTATTCTAGATAAATTGACAAATAGCTATAATATCAGTACTTACATAAGCTATAGGTTTTTATATCTTCCCAAGTTCTGATATTTAGAATTTGGAGCATATGATTTTGCTGTATCTCTCCTTTTATCTCCCTACTGCCTTTTTTTCTTTTTTAAAAACCTGTACATATTTCAGTTGACCTTTGCACAAGGATTACATTAAATGTTCCCCCTCCCTTCTACCTTTTTCCTTCCTTGTACCTCAAGAATCAACATACCTGAGCTCATCCTGTTGATCCTATCATTATNCTATAATAATAAATGTAGATTTGTTGATTGGTCCCTTTCTATTACTTTTTCTTACACCATTCCTAACACTTTCTAAAAATTCCTCGGCTTCACTAATTACAGGCAATTGAACTGTGTATCTCTTGTACTGTTTTGTTTGCTTGGTTTTTCCAGGACAAAACTAGAATGCTTTGCCAATCTGTATTGGGTATTTTCAATTCCANCTGAGCTCATCCTGTTGATCCTATCATTATCTATATTAATTTCTCCTGCATTTCATTTTAAAGATCCTATGACCTTTATTTCCCTGCACAAATCTAGACCATATTGTATAAATTTTGTAGATTAATTTGAAGAGAAGTCAAGATGGGAAACATACAATTTTGCTAACAATCTTTCCAAAACAAATAGTTGGTATATCTGGGGAGTCACTGAAAAAATAAGTATCAAAATTGACAATTAAGAGCAATTGTGTAAGTTTTTAGAAATATATTCAAAACCACAAAAACGTGCAGCTGCTACCTTGCTCAAAAATAGTTCAAGGGCAGTATTAAAAAAAAAAAAGGCATAAAATCTATTATTTGCTTCAGCTAAGCTGCAGCAACCATGCCAATTCACTGCATTTTCTTTTCAAGACATGACCAAAACTCATCTTCTCTACTGCCTGATGCCTCTTTGCCATTATTAAGTATTTCCAAAACCATTGTCCTTTTTACTCTTAACTGTCACACCTAACTGGAATATTTCAACATCCCCACTTTCCACACACTAGAGGTAACTTTTTAGAATAGCCCTCAATACTGACCACATTAATTCTCACCAAGCCTTGATGAGACACGTCTGTACCAACTCCAGGTATGGATAAACAAGTCACTGCAAGGTAAATCAGGGTAAAAAAATTTCCATCTACCAACTACTCCTAGCAACTGCCTGTGTGCACTCTCTTACACTCAACCCCCAGGATTAACACAATTGTTCAACTTGGATAAAGTGTTCAGAGGTGGTCCCTCAGGAAGAGCCAGGATTTGGCAAGTTTGGCAACATTGCTCAGAGAGAGATATTTTTATAACCTCTGTATACAGGGAAGAGGAAGAAAACACCCCAACAACCTCCTTCATTCAATCTCCTCCCTTGGTCCATACCCAGGGAAGGATTCAGTGAATGTAATCCTTTGTTATCCTTGTGTCAAGCAAACAGGCAATAATGCAGAAGTGCCTTGTGTATAAGGAAAACAGTTTATCACAACTTATAACACGCAAAAGCAAGGTTTACTCAATTCCTCAGGGTATGCAAAAAAAAGAAAAAAAAGCCCCACAACTCAAGTCTATGCTGCATAATTTATACCAGATATTTGGCAATGAACATATCCTCTGATAAAGAAACAGAGATGTCTGACAGTAACTTGTATTGGGTATTTCTGTGTTCACACTTGTGCTTACATCCAGTTTCACCAGTCAGAATAGGCATCTTCTTGGCTGCTGTTGTTACAACACATACTCAGAAAACAATTCAGCACAGAGGTGACTCAGAGTTACCAGCAGAAGCTACAAATGCCCTATTCTTGGCCTGTAAAAGTAATCCAGGATTCAGCCCACTCCAGTCATAATCTCCTCAGGAAAGCCAAGACCCATAAATGCCACGTATATGTATGAGGGAGTTATATCTTCTGGAGAAGAGGCAGACCCCCTGCATTTTAGGGATAAATGGAATTTATAGCACCTGAGAGTTGCTTCACAGATTTCCAGGCTCATTTTTTCCTCTAGAGTAATTCCAATGTGGTGCTGGCCAAACTGCTGCACAAGAGGACAGAGAATAGGGGCAGTGTATATGCCAGACCTTATTTTCATTTTAAACTTTTGTTATATTATTTAAAAAAAAATGCTTTTCTGTTCAGCAGTTCAAAGGTGGACTACTGAAAGCACAGTTTTTGGGAAAGAGTCATAGACCTAGGACTTTGAAAAAATTTAGATTTATTGATAGAGATACAGAATGAATATGAAGAAATGGAGGTACAAGGTAAGAGCAGCTTAGTCCATGATAAAGATTTTGGAAAGAAGATAAAGTGATGCTGCATTTGTCCTTAAATAGAAGTAAATCACTACTGCATGACTGAACTGTATAGTTTAGTCTCTACACTTGGACTAAAAGTTTTAAAAAACTACTGGGTTTTTTCAGTAATATTCTGGCAAAATATTTCATGAGTAAATAAGAAGCACAGAAAAAAAATTATAATGCTTCCTTTTTGGAATTTTCCTGTATTTTCTCTATGTTCCTTTGTGTTACCCTAGCAACACAGAGCACAACATCATCACTCATCACACAGAACACAAGAGTATAGAATACAGACTTAACCTGACTTCTCTCTATTAAAGTCCATTCTCTGTTAACTTAAGGTGATCAAATATGTCCAAAAAGGAATGAGATATGCAGATATGACTGAACTTTATTATTTCCTATGTTTTCTTGATCTGCCTGCATTTGTAAAAAAAAAATATTTAGAGCCAGGAAAGAGCTCCTCAATTAATGCAAAGTCAAATATTAATCTATGCAAGGTTAACAGAAGAAAAATACTGAAAGAGGATGTATTCCCTTAAACCAGCTCTCCAGAAGACATGATGTGAAGTAGCAGCGAAATTTAAACCAAAACCAAGAAACAAAAATCAAGCAGAATTCACCAAGTGTAGTACACTTAAGGGAAAAGACGCCCTTTTCTTTTAGGGAACAGACAAGATCTAAGACAAGTATATACTATTTTCCATATTTCCTGCAATTCTCAGCTCCCATCCTCAGCTCTTGAAACATTCACAATTCATGGAGTTCCTTAAGGATTCAGCTATTCTGATTCAGGTTTCTTATGGCTTCAGATTTATTTCTATAACATTTGAAATGTCTAAATTCAATTTGATGCTATCAATATTACTGGATAAATATTACCTTTTTTAATTAGCTTTTTTTGGGTGAAAAACAATTTTTCCACCCCGAAAGAAAACAGTGCTTTAAGGCTACTTGGAGCAGCCAAGTCACAGGGTATTTTTAAACATTTGCTCAAAACATTAAAGTTTTTGGGCCAGGTTTTCTGGCCAAGTTTTTAATGTTGGAAAAATGAATGCTTCTTTAGTGTAAAGTGAGAGAATGGGTAGAAGTCCAAATACTTGCTTTGCCAGAATGTTAGAAAACTTGTGTGGGAGGCAAAAAAAGAGAGGGGTGGGGGGAGGAGAAAAGTTAAGCTAGTCTGACCATACACCTCTGAAGTTGGAGAGTTTACATTCATTCTGACCATCCCAACCAACTGAAACCAAATGTGCTCTTAGTCACTTAAGAGTTTCTGTTGTAAAGTTAGAGGAGTCTGAGAATAAAAACTTGAAGAAAATTAATGATATGGGAAAACAATCCTAGCCAGGGAACTATAGATGATCTCACACCGCTCTTTCACCAGTACTCATGAAGTATGTAATTTGTATCACAAAACTGATGACTGAGGGAAAAAAAGGCTTAATACACCAATTAAGACATCACCAAAATGCTCCAACAAGCTATTACAACTAAGTCTGCTGGTAGGGAAGGAGTGGAACAAAATCCTGCTCCAAGTGAGGCCATGGCAAAATTCCCAACATCTTTAACGAGTGCATGAGTAAATGCTAAATTAGGAATCTTCCTTCTCACGAGAAAGAAGATACTACATGCATCAAGTCTTGGAAATTACAGTTAGCCATCTGCAGAATTTCACCAACTGCCCAGCCAGATGAAGCGCTGGAGAAGTGGGCTCCTTAAAACACACATGGTGGTTGTAAGCTATCCTTCCCAGAAGTCCACCAAAACACAGAGAAAAAATAACACAAAAGCAACCCTCAGGCTCCTGACAGGGTTATTCTACAAATTCTTTGTCCAACAATCCTTGTCATTTCTATAGGAAAAACAGGTACTCTTTGTCACCAAGGGAAGATTAATAAAAACTTTGAGACTCTCATCTAGGAATCTACAGCTTTTAAAAAACTTTTGAAAACTAAGGGTGCCTCAAAACCTCCGAGAAGCACAATCATTACTGCATTTAATCATTAGAAAGATTATCAAACTAATGGCTCAACTGAAAAGTATGTCAGTAGCACCAGTTTACTACACAGTGCAGCTTCCTATGGGCCAGTATGCATGCTGCATTAGCAACTGCTACTCCAGACCTGTTAGCTTGGAATTGTCAATGGAAGTATCCCTTTTGATCTCAAGTGTTTGGCCCTATTTTATTCAGAAATCCCAACAGCAACAGTGCTGTCACTACATTCACAGTTTGACAATTCAGTGAAAAGCCAAGAATTTACCATCATCCCGCAATTAGGACCGATAATCTAGACAGGATGAAAAATTAAAAGGCAGTTCAGTAACATTACTGGGATGTTTCTCCTCCTGATTAAATTTAATTTTATGTGAAACAAATTACAATTGCAGAAGAATCATGCAAAACATCATCTCAGCAGTCTCATCACCAAGGTGCACCTTGCAACAGTGAGACTTGGAATAATTAACAAGATCTCCCCTCCTCCTTTTTACTTCCAGCCAACAGAGCTACAAGAAGAAATTAAATCAATGTGGTGGAGGAATACCCAGTAGTATTCTCCAAGGAGGAGAGGAAACATCAATATCTGCTGATGGCTTAGGAATAGGTTACCAAATCACAGCAAAAACCCAGCTATTCCTTGACAGGAAGGCAGCCACTAGAAAGTACAGGAGAAAAGAGCAGGATGAACATACCTTCACCCTTTGACCCACAGATAGGATACATGGATGATAAGCTTGAGCATTATCATCAGGTTTGGTTGCCAGATGGCAAACTGTTGACCACATACCCACACAAGGCTGAAAGCATTATGCAATAGGCTACCACCTTCTTACTGCTTAAAGTTAGACAGGTGGAAAAGGCCATGAACAAATACCTGGAATGCTCTTAATGTATTATCTTCTCTCCATTTCAGTGTAGATGCAGTCAGTGGTCCACTTAACCTGCTACAGTAACATATTTTAAAACTAAATTTAATAGAAGTCCCCTTTGTAGATTTTGTTTTTAGCAAGTGAAGGTACAAAGACATACAACAGTCCTCATGATCAAGGAAATGCATTTATGGCAGAGTAGGACAGTGCACAAGTTTCCTAGGATACTAAAGAACAGCTCATACTGCCGTGTAAGTTATGCAAGCACCATCTTTAGTAACGGAAATCAGTACTATCAAAAGCAGTTCACGAAATAACAAATCAGCCATCTGTTGGACGCTGGTTTATTGAGAGACGCCGATTCAGAACCGCTCCAATAGTCAGATATTTACTGCTCAAAGAGAAGGAAGATAAATGTGAAGCCTTCTGCCACACTACATTTAAAGTTCTTCCCTTAGAAAACAGCACATTGAACACACATAAAAATATGCGCCCCAAGATTTTTTTCAGGTAGGAAAGAATCTTTGGAAGCTTCTGCTAGGGAAACAAATACAGAAGTGTTGCATGAACTCCAGACAGAATGTCAAACACGTAATTACTTGAAATATTATTAAAAGTAACATAGTTATTACTTAAGGCCCTGAGGGAAAAAACCTGACACAGGATAGGTTCACAGGTGAGTATACTTGAAATTTTTTTGCATTATAAAGTTACCAACAAAAACTGTGCAATCCTTCAAAAAGGAAAGCCATGAGGAAAAGAATAATAAATTAAAAGCACAGAGATATCATTCTTTGCAAAGAGAAAAAAATGAACTCTCATCTCCAACACACTCCCAAATTTCTTCTCCTTTTAAGCAGTGACATTAAAATTGATGAATGCTGATAGCATAGAAATCAACAGATTGGATGTGAAGTAAACAGGACATTTAAAATACATAAATGCACATTTAAATTAAATCTGTGCTGATTTTCAATTTGTAAAATCTCATACACACTCATTTTGAGTGCCATAGCAATTCTGCTCAAAAACAAGTTCACTAACACACTCATGATTACAGAGCAGCTTACAGAAATAAAAATTGTTTTTAAATTCTACTTTCTTCACAAAGGCTTTTTTAAAAATTATTTCTAGCTTGCATAGAGGATCCTGTGTTTCATGGGTACAATCAAGGCTTGTCAAAGTCCTTTCACAAGTTGAAGACTGGCCAGTGAGCACCACCAGTGGCAATAGAGCTTTAGTTAAAGCAATAAGCAATTCCCTTTGAAAAATTAAGCATATAATTTTCTAATGAACACAATATCACAGTATTTACTCTCTTAGGTAATTATTACTTTTATTGATGGCACAAAGATTAGAATGGATTGAAACTTGCTGTATTTAACAAGAAAACTTTTTCTGCACTCTCTCTTCTAAAAGTCTTAAGCTGACCATCTACACCCAGTTTGTCTTACACTCTTCTCTTTGTTCCTGTATCTTGCTGTGTTGACCATCACTTTAAAAAGTCACACACTTTCAAATTCAGGCCATAAGCTAATCCCTGCTGTATCCTCTACCACTAGGGAAAGTACAAGGTAATGTTTTCTAAGAACTACCCACTAATTATTTTTTCATACATAAGGATTGGGGCATTACACACTTTAATAAGCAAATGCATGGAAACTCGTACAGCTACCTTTTGTAATACTATTAAAGACTAAGCTTTCATAACTGTCATCTGCCCTCTACTTCAAAGTGTGAACTCTTTGAAGCTGACCTGGTGTTGCTGTTTGTTTTGAGTTGCCTGGCAGAGACATATGAGCAATAGAGAATGAAAACAGCAGGGAGGCATCTTTACCAGGTATCCCAAATTAGCTGAAGAGTTACAGAAGGCTATTCCAAATAACAGCAGCGGTGGCACACAGGCTACCTACAAACTAGAAAGAGCTAGAAACCAAGAAGATGCCACCTCTTCATTTACAGTAAAAGTAGATTACGGGGTTTTTCAAATGTAAAATAAAAAATAAATTTAAAAAAAATCTCATTGCACTTGTTTTGAAACTGAAGGGAGTCTTCATAATTTAAAATTGCATTAACAAGGAAGTCACATTACCAAGAGTTGAAGTAACCTGAACTAATTAGCTGGAGTACTCTCTCATGTGTGAAGGTAGGAAAAAACCTCCGAAGTTTAGTAGTTTTCTTCCACTGTGTTCACTGCTGCTTACTTTAGCTTTTAAGAAGGACAGTCTCTCCTGTGACTGCAGATGCACAAATAACAGTAACATGTTCCATTAAATGTTGAATGCCAAAACCTACATGCAATTAAGCTTGACCAAACAGTTTCTAGGAGCTTGAACATATTTGCTTTCCTGACAAAAAAATTCTGCAAACAAAAGCTCTTTCTATAAGTAATGTGCCTTTGGTACACGTCCATCAAAAAGATTCCTGCCCTGGGAGATGAAAGCAGGGAGATGAAGAATCTCTCTACCCCCTGTCTGACCGATCAGACAGTAATAAGTCATTTTTAAATTATGGGAACTGCGCAAACACATTCTTGTCAACAGGTGACGAGAAGAAATTTCGAGTGTTCACTGCTTCTCCATCTCTCCTAAACTCTAATTAAGATAGAATCATGGAATTGTTAGGTTAGAAAAGGCCTTTAAGATCACTGAGTCTGACCATTAACCCAGCACTTGTAAGTTCACCACTAAACCATGTCCCCGAGTGCCACATCTGCAAGTCTGGTCAGTATCTCCAAGGATGGCGACTCTACCACTGCCCTGGACAGCCTGTTCTGATGATTCACAACTGTTTAATTGAAGAAAATTTTCCTAAACTCCAATTCTAAACCACACAATTGGTTGGCCATTTGGCATAATTTGAGGTCATTTCTTCTAGGCCTGTCACTTGTTACTTCGGAGAAGAGGCTGACCCCCCCTGGCTGCACCCTCCTTTCAGGCAGTTGTGGAGAACAATAAGGTCCTCCCCTGAGCCTCCTTTTCCCCAGGGTAAACATCCCCAGCTCCCTCAGCTGCTTCTTGTTGGTCTTGTGCTCCAGATCCTTCCTCAGCTCCATTGCCCTTCTCTGGGCACATTCCAGCACCTCAATGTCTCTCTTGCAGTGAGAGGCCCAGAACTGGACACAGGATTTGAAGTGTGGCCTCACCAGTGCCCAGTACAGGGGGACAATCACTGTCCTGGCCCTGCTGGCCACACTCTTGCTGATACAGGCCAGGATGCCACTGGGCCTCTGGGCCACCTGAGCACACTGCTGGCTCATGTTCAGCTGGCTGTCAACCAGCACCCCCAGGTCTTTTTCCGCTGGGCAGCTTTCCAGCCACTCTTCCACAAGCATTGAGTGTTGAGACCCAAGAGCAGGACCTGGCACTTCACCTTGTTGAACTTCATCCAACTGGCCTCAGCCCATCCATCCAGCCTGTCCAGATCCCTCTGTAGAGCCTTCCTACCCTCCACAGATCAATGTTCCTGCCTGGATTGGTGTCATCTGCAAACTGACTGAGGGTGCAACTTCCCATCCCCCGCCCTTGTCTGCCCTTTCACTGCAGTGCCCCACTGTGTAAACACACTTTCTGAGAAAACCAAGTACCAGTCCTTCATTCCAGCTTTTCTCTTGACAAAACTCACACTGTACATTAAAGGAAGGAATTATAACAAGCAACTTTGGCCTACACCTGACACAGCACAAGCACGGAGCACCTGCCTTAGTCCTCCCTGTGCTGGCAGCCTCTTGCACACTGAGAGCAGCTGCTGGGCCACCCATTGCTCACACAGCACACACTCAAGCACTCAGACTCCTGCTGTTCAGTGCCACCATTCCCTGGATTTAAATCTAGCCTAGCAATGAAAAAAAATACTGAACAAAAAAAAAAAGTAATTTACAAATGCAGTCACATCACTTAGGTCACAATTACGATGCCAGACTGAGTACCTAACTTGGATAACTAGGCATTTCTGTATAGGTTGTTTATCAAACAAGCTTGTTGAATACATTCACAAATTATTCAAGCGGTGTTAGAGAAAACGGAATTAAACTAAGGACTTTGCTTACAGCTCTAAGAGGAACATGCTTCAGAAAGACAAAATGTTGTTTATAAAAAGAAAATTATCCTTTTGCAAGAGACTCTCTTCCTCTTGAGGGAATAAAAACATCACAATGAAATGGCAAATACTACTAAACCACCAGCGCTAAGTGACTTTTCTATGATTTCTCAACAGCAGCCAACATTCAATACCAGAGGCAAGCTCAGATTTCAAAGAATAAAATGTTCTGCACACAGAGAGAGAGGGTTTTGCAGGACAAGTGGAGTATCATTACCAATGCATCTTATTCTGTGCTTATTCAACCTGTGTGGGTGTACCTTCTACACAACCATCTGATGTGTGATTTTACAGTTACATTTCCCATGCCAAAATCAGTAACAAAAGCTCTTAAATTAACTGATCTTTTGAGAGCAAAAGCAGCTTTTAAGTAGCGATGCTGAATATAGCAGACAAATATAGGTACCAGCTTATTTCAACAGACTTTCAGCCACTGTTATTCATTATTCTTCTGAAGCTTCCCATGAAACTTCCAATGGCTTAATGAAAAATTATCATATGTTAATTAAATTGCTAATAATTAATGATAACATTTTTCCCTGTGATTACATAACCTGGTCATGTAGAGAAATAGTCAGATAATGGTCTGGATTAAGAGACCTACCATGATTTTACTCATCTTTCCAGATAGCTGTACATTCAATGCTAGAGCTTAACAACGGCAGATTGCTTGATTGATTTATCAAATCAATTTAATTGCTTCCATATGATGTGTGTTTGATTTTTTCCTTAGTTTTCTTTTTGGAGTTTTCCATAGAGTTACAGAAGTTAAAAGCGGCTTTTACTGTATGCAACCTTTCCAAAACCACACACAGGAACATCCACATGGGGCCAGATCAAAAAACTGTATCTAGCCCAGGATCTCATCCTCCCATGTAATCCCAAGTGGTTGCCTAAGGAAGAGCAAAAATAGAGCAGGAGAGATGCTTTTCCCTTGTGGACTCTTTAAGCTAGATGTGGTTTCCACATACTAAGTAACTCTTAAAAGATTTCCCTTCTTTTAAACTTCTCCACTATCCCTTGAGTGCAAGTAAACTTCGATCATCCACATCATCTGCTGGCAACCAAACCTACTGCCCCTTCATTGATTATTCATATAACTTGGCATGCAGTGACCAGTTGAATCACTTGTTCACACCATCTGCTAGGGGGTTTTTTGTTTATTTGTTTGTTTTAAACTTGCAACTTTGTCCAGCTCTCCCCTTCATCCATCATCTCTCATTCAGGACTCTCAGTGTGTGTAACAAACCCGGCAGGAGGAAGCTATTTCTACCTTTTTAGTCAGAGAGATGCCATGAGGATGAAGATTTTCCAGTTCCATAGATCAGCTTTTGGGGAAATTTGGGCAAGTGAGAAAATGAGAAAAGGGAAAATTATCTAAGTCCAAAGCTTCATATAGTATTACAACACCAGCGAATGTCAGATTAATCACAGCAGCACAGTACAGTGCAATTGTTTTTCCTATTCCTAATACTTGTTTCTGGAGTAAGGTTGGGTCCTTTCCTTTTTTTTGCTTGGTTATACTTTTGTTTGTTTGGGGTTTTTTTGACTGGCACTGAACGCTACCTTCACAAAACTTCTGACTCCTTTATCTCAGGCCTGAGCAGCATTAGTTATTCCAGAACTCATCATTTCCTACACAAAAGTGAAATTGTTCTGATTTTCTTGTTCTCAATAAAGTAACCCAAATTTCCTTCTATTTTATACATAAAAAGAGCACAGTTTCTGAAAAGGACAACCTGAAAACTACTTCTAAAAGCTGTTTACAAGAGTAGTTCACACTGGTATATTTGGACAGATTAGGATTAGTTTGTGGAATTGTACAGTAATTCTCTAACTGCACAGATCCATGTAGAAAATACATCACTGCTTCAAGTCAAATCACACATAAATAAACTGTGCCTTCTGTTAGCTCAGGCATTTTTAGCTAGTGCTTTACCAAGTACATCCCCCACCCCTGAAAATTATCACAGTTGAGGGCATCTTACAACAGCAGATCACAGAGTTAAAAAGAATATATTACTGCATCATAAATCTGACAAGCGTATTTCAGTGGTTATTCACGGGGAACAAGTGGCTGTCTGTAATTTAATAGCCTTTGCAAGAGCAGAAGTATTTTGAACTTGGACTCCCTTTCCCCGCCCCAGTTAAATATTTTATCATATAACGCATTGGAATCCACGTCAGTTGATGCATATCTGTACATACTGGGTTCAAAGGTGTGTGCGTGTTTACATTTGCAGGATTTTTTTTTTTTCTGGAAGAGAAAGGAAAGAGGAAATATCATCCGCATTAGTCAACCTTCTTACTCTAGCCCCAGAAACCAGCTGCAGCAGCTTTCAAAATTTTGCTTTCTGAGTCAGGTTCTGATACCACGCTCCCTCCCTGGGCAGATGGAATCGTAGGGAGGGGATACATAGGCTGGAGGGCAGGGCTGTTGGGAGGACTGGCTCTGCAGGAACCTCATATGACATTCAATAAGCACAAAGTCCAAGTCCTGCCCCCTGGATGGACCTAATTCTTGCAACTGCAGAGTGAGGTGGGGAGCTGGGCCCAGCGGTCCTGCCAATCCAGACCTCAGCCAGCAGCCCATTCTGGCAACACTGGCCAACAGCACCCAGAGCTGAATGAAATGGTGCATGGGCATGCAAAATGAAGCATGGCCAGAAGGCTGACAGACCTCATCACTCCTCCTTTCCTCAGCACTTATTATGCCACATCTGTAATGCTGCTACCTCCAGTTTGGTGTCTCACAGTACAGGAATGACATTGGTAAAATGGAGCAAATGGAGTGGAGATCACCAGGATGTTCACAGCTGGAGATCCTGAGCTTGATCATCCAGCTTGTTCAGTCTGGAATACAGTTCTCCAGTTGGGTTTTCTTCTGTTTTGTTGTTGGGGTTTTTTTTCCTTTTGTTTCTTAAAGACAAGAGATCTCTATCATTTAAAAGAAACATGCCTTTGTGTGGTTAAGCTTGGCTGCCATCTAGGGCTCTTTATTTCCACCCCTCCACCCCTTCTTATCATCTAACCATGTGGTGAGACATTATTTTGTTTAATTGGTTTCAGTGACGACATGAAAACAACCCTGCAACCCTCTGGAAATGCAGTTTATAAGAATATCTGGAATTGTCATTTAAGTGCCAATTGCATTCTGTAACATTCACAGAAAAAAAAAAGCATCAAAGTCACCCTAAAGGATATAGTAAGTGCTCCAATTAAACAGTAATAATAATTAGAACTGAAATCTCTGAAAGCTCAGGAATAAAAATGACCAAAAGTAGGGGTTTGCAGGAAGTACGATCAAAAACTGGTAATACACTGTTCAGCTTTACTTTATTTAGGCATAGATACAGGCAAACTTCTGTATCCATGGAAAACTTCAAGAAGCCAGCTTCCCCCACTTTTTAAATATAGCTCTTCCTGTTGAGCTGTCTGCAGAAAAAACTAACTGAACTTCAGCAATTCAGCAGCAAAATACAACTTAGAATAATACAACAGTGAACTTGCATACATGTTTCTGTGTAATTGATGTTAACTAGCACAAGCTTATTATTTTTCTAAGTCATTCAATTTCCAACATCAGACATAAACACTTTTTTGTATGGAGGAAAAAAGAACCACTACCAAAAAATGCAGGCCTTCTTTTTACCTTCTTTTGTAAGGTAATCACTGCTACTCATCACAAATGCTGTCTTCCCTCTTATGTATTGTTTTATAAACTGCATTTAATCCTGGTGTCCTAGTTTATAGGTTTTTAACATCTATGCTAAACCAACACACCTGAGAAGTTAGGGATTAAAATGAATACAAGTATGTAAGATTTAGATGGGTTCCCATGGGAATCCTAAAACTCTAGAGACACTTCGGTTAACACAAACAAACATTGAAAAAGCATTGTAAAGGCCTTCAGTAATAAGGGTTTTATAGCCCCTCCCCCACACCCCCCCAAAAGTTATCTCAGAGATACTTTTGAAATGTAGTAGGTTCAAAAACAAGGGCTTTGAACAAACCAAGGCAATTCAGCAGAAAGCTACTGCAATCTCCTTCAGGGAATCATTCACTCCTGTAGCAAAATTACCTGAAATCCAATCTAAGCCTATGGCTCTGTGTCACTAGAGATACCTGAACGGCTTTTGATATAACTAACACACTATATGTATTGTTATTCCAAATTGTTCAAACTCCTCCTGCACATGTGTAGGCACAAGTACAGAGCTCCAGAGTTCTTCATTCTTACAGCAGAATCATCTTCACAAAATAGGAAAATGGTAAAAGCAGACACTATCAAAAGTAGAATCTCATAAAGGAAGTGTAAATTATTAACTGTTAAATTACTCAACAGCAAAAATGATCTACCTCAAATATTATTCATAATGACCAGAAAATAAAGCAGACAGATTAAATAGCACCACACCCAACACTTTATAGACTTTACACTGAAGAATTGGAGGCAAATTTCTAGCAGGTATGGTCCAAAGTCTGGAACATATTTTATTGCCTACAACGTTTTTACTAGAATGATTTACAGTTTATGCACGTTAGTGACATGAGCACAAATATTTTACACTTAAGCACATTGGTTTCACAAGACTGAAGAAAACCAATTTTTTTCTTTATCTCTGCATAATTATCCTAAGTACTAACAAAGTAAAACATGTGAAATGATTGGTCTTCAAATTAGTTACATCATTAAAAAAAACCCCAGCAATTTCAATATTTAGAATATAGCTATACCCAGGAAGCAAATACATTTCTTTGACAATGCCCATAGCAAAAGAGAATTTACACACTTACAAAGTTGTAGAAACATTTCTAGAGTCAATCTGAAGTGAGAGTGCTGCACTTTTCCATTTCAAGGAAACTGTCACTAGGAAACTTAGTTACCACAATAAAGGCCTATTACAACCATATGTGCAAAAAATGTTATTTCCCTGAATATAAATGGGAGAAAAGGTGCATCCATTGTCCTAATTAGAGTTTGGTTAAATGGTATGCATTTCAGTTTTCAAGAAAAAGCTGACTCTTATTTGTTTCATGTCAGCCTGAATTCAAAGAGCTTTCTAAAATGCTGAAGCTTTTGAGATGATTGACCCTTCAGTCACATAGGTATAAACAAGAGAATTTAAGCAGGTACAAGTTCTGGTCCAATCATTTTTGTACTTTGTGCTCTGAAGCATTTGGCTTTCATCCATCTCACAACTTTCTATTCTACACAGAATAAAAAGGCAGGAAAGGGTGGTTCCATGTTGTGTCAGTGTTTTTAGTTGGTTGGGGTTTTTTTTTTTTATTTTGAGGCCAAATTAGAAAATAAGTTTTTCAACTCATTAAAATCCATGTTTCTTGGAAAAATTAGCAGAGCAAGTTCAGGTTCAGCTCTACCATACTCTCTTATTATAAGCATTAAATTCTTGAGCAAAAAATTTTCAAGGTGATACAGTATCTAAGCAAATACAGATATGGAAGAAGAACACAAATTCAGTATTATGCACAGAAAGCACCAGCTCTGAACTATCTGTCCACAAATTGATCTGCATTCTCTCTCCTTTCATTGTTGTTTTTGGGGTTCATTTGGGTCTTGTTTGGTTGGTTTTTTCTTCTGTTTGGTTTGGTTTTTCAAGTATCCGTTTTCAAGTTATTTGACTCTCCTTTGAGAAAATATGACAGCTCTTCTTGAAGGAAAAAATAGGATACAAGTCCCAAAAGTGTGTCTCATCATCACACCTCAAGCTTTCAGGTAGACAATTTGCCAAACAGTTTAAAGGGTTGAGTGATACTGGTAAAGCAAACCTGAAAAATAGCTCCAAAGACTGAGGTGTCTTTAATCGCTTTTACAATTAAAACTATCCAAAAAACAAATTTCCAAGAGCCCTTCCACTAAAAAATATCATCTTTTCAGGAATTTCTATGTAGATTGCTTTCTTGAGTGATCTGAAGAAATGGTTAACATTCATCCCACAGAACAGAAATTTCACTTTGCCTTTGTTTACCCTGCAAAAAAAAGTACCCTGAGCAGGAAACACAAGTGGAATCAGGAAATGCAGCATACTCCCCAGGACTAGACAGGAAGGACATTCAAGTCATAAGAAATATCAACTACTATTAGAAATTAATATTTTTTAATTCACTATCTACTATACAAGGAAATAGTGTACAGCTACTTCCTACCACAAAACCAGTGATTTGCTAAGGGACTAAATTTAGCACTGGAAGAAGTTACACCTGCTTTCAGCTATCTGCTACTGTTTCACTCTTATTTTTAGGAATCCTATCAGATCTGCTCAGTTAATGGCTGCATCCAAAAGGCCAAGTGAGGCAATTTCATCACTGAAAGGAAGCACTGGCAGTATTGTAATTTAAATTTAAAGAAGATAGGTACTAGAGGGCACTGTGTTTAGCTTAACTCACTGCTAGAAGGCTTCCCTTCTGATAACCCCTAAAAGGAGAGAGTTTCTTAATAAGAGACAAGAGCTGCAATATGCAAAGGTATTGATTCTGTACATGTGTTTAAAATACTTAAGGTTGGTATAATAGTTCACTCTTATATAATCAGAAGAGCACCTCATGAAATATATCCTGCTCTAAATAGAACAACAGGTACAGAATATGTGCTTACAGCCATACCATACAGCAACCATTTAATTTTCACAGGTTTCATTTTGAAAGCATCTATTCTCTGAACAGCCTTTTTTTTTTGGTGGTGGTGGTGGTATTTTAAATTCAGAAAGTAGTATCTCTGAACTTAAATAGAGAGCCTGTCTCAAAAGCTCAGCTGAAATGCAGGAACACAAGGATGAACATGGCATGTAACAGTTGTTACTTCTCTCCAGATAGCTTTATAAAGAGCTTTATCTGACAGAAAGCATGGCATTTTAATTTTTCCAGGATTGCTTTTTGTTTAGGAATGAAAAAAAATATGCTAAAGAAACCTCAAATGGATTAAGTTAAAAACTGCCCAAAATTTTGAAATGCCAGGGCCAAAGTCAGAGCTCTGTTATTTCGTCTCATATAAGCACTTAGTCCCACTTTCAGCAAAATTTCTCCAACAGGGTTTTCTGTTTGCTTTACGAATTAACACATTACAAGACTGATAATGAATATGTGGAAAAAGTGCAGGCCAGCAAAAAGATGAAAAGATTAAGGTTTATCCAAATACCAGGTTCTGCAGTGTGATGAGGTACTTCCAGCTATCTTGGGAAAAAATCACAGAATGGTTTGGGTTGCAAGAGCCCATAAAGATCATCTGGTTCCAACTCTTCTGCTATGGGCAGGTTCACCTCCCACACCAAATCAGATTGCTCAAAGCCTCATCCAACCTGGCCTCCAACATTTCCAGGGATGGAACATCCACTGTTCCATCTATTCCAGTGCCCTCACAGTAAAGAATTTCTTCCCAATATCTAAAACTAAACCTACCCTCTTCAAGTTTAAAACTATCACCCCTTGTCTTATCTTATGCATCTTTGTGACAAGCCCCTCTCCATCTTTCTTTTAGGCCCCTTTTAGGTGCTGGAAGGTCTCCTTGGAGCATTCTCTACTCCAGGCTGAACAACCCCAGCTCTCTCAGCCTGTCTTCAGATGCCAGGTAATCCTGTTCATCTTCATGGCCCTCCTCCAGAGTCACTCCAGCAGGTCCACATACATCCTGTGGTGGGTGCCTGAGAGCTGGACACTGTGCTCCAGGAAGAGCCTCAGTTTTTGAGTTTCATTCAAGACATACTCTAAATATAACAATGTAGTAATAACATTAGTGGGAGTCAGGTATTTTAATTTGCTCTATTATTGAAAAATTAAATTAGTATGGTAAAATTTCAACAGCAAAACTCACAGCTGTGTTAGCTTTAAAAAAAGTTTGCTATTTAGGGTTTTGCAGGGAGTTTTCTCTTTTTTTTCTTAGCTTTATATTTTAATCTATTAACTCACCATTTTTTGGATTTAATACTAGAATTTAATGATATCCTTCAACTGAAGATCTCATTTTACAGAATTATATTTTTTTTCATGCAGAAGAATTAATTTGCTTCAAAGACAAATTTGAATTTACACTCTCAGTCTGAGTGTTAAGGCTGCCTCATTCAAAACTGATACTTGAGGATAACAAACTCCATCAGAACTGAGGTCTGGTGTCTGCCTATGTGAACTCTCACTTTTAACTCCATGGCATGATTTTATTAAGAACCCTTCCACAGCTGGGAACAACTGGGTGTGTCATCCCTAAAGAGCTGGGTAAGGCAGTATTTAACATTTTTAAATAGTAACCATGCTGACAACAGAGTCACTAAGCTTGTATTACATTCTCACTTTGACAGAATCAAATGAAGTATTAAGACAATCTTGCATTAGCATAAATAAATTTTAAAAACCTTCACTAGCTGCTGGATTTTAAAACAACATCTCCAATTAGAAATAATAAAACCCTATGCTGAAAAACAAAAATCAAATATACCAAAAGAACTGAAGAGGGACACACATGCTTTTACACAAATAACTAGCCACTGAACAAGAGGATATGCATATGACTGCCAGACAGGGTATGTAAGGAATAAGTCCATCTGGATGATCCTTCTTGGAACACATGACATATTGGTGTAGTATACCACTGAGCAATAACTTCTGCAGATTTACAGAAAGACTGAACTATAAATCTCAGGCATTAATCCACATTCTCATTTTCACTGTCAGAAGAGAAACCATCCATGCCAGGACCGTTTTTCCACACCACCCAACTACTAATCTTGCTGATCTGGCAAAGCATAAAGTTTGCAATGCTTGGAACAGCAACCAGTAATTTTAGCCAGCCTTTTTCACACAAACTTCTAAACAATAAAATTTTAAGGAGCTTTTTCTTTGCAAAAAGGATAATCACATAATCACTTGGAACAGAAAGTCTGGGTTTGTAAGAGGATTCTTGCTTCTCTTGTCCCAGATTACTTCTAGTAATTATAGAGGAGGGTTTCACATCATGCCTGTGCATCATCTCAGTTGCAAGAGAAAACAAAATAAAAGTGAAAGTTGTAGCCTCCTCACCAGATAGAAAGATTATTTTCTCAGAACAGATTCTGTTAATGAGGAACTGAGGGTCTTAACTCAGTTGACACAAGAACACTGCACCATGAAACAGAGTTTGGTAACTCTGAATGGCTTTGTGGTGATGCTGATTGGACAGAGTGCTGTCAGCAAAGGAATGGTGAAAGGCAGCAAGCACACTCAGAAACAAAGTACAAGGAGAAAATAACTTTTCCTGTTGGGAAGGGAGCCTGCCCAGGTGGGACAGGATGGCAGTCTGAGATGCCAACAGCCTGAGGGCATATGGCTTCCCACAAGGTAAAAAGGAGAAACCACACATACTGCCAGGCAGCAGAGACAGGAGAAGTGCATGGAACACCACTTCACAGAGCTCATCCACTTCAAAAGGTAGGTGTTCCTCCTGAGGACCTGCCCAGCACCAGAGGTGTCAGATCAATTGAACAAATGTGCCAGGGACAGAGATGCAACCTCCCAGACAGTGTGAAAGACTGGTTTTGCTCTTACATAAGATGACAATTCTTGTGTCCTCCTTAGCAGCAGAAGCAGACCCACCCTTTTAATGGTACCTTCCTCTGACCAATTTTCGACATCCAAGGCAAATCAAGCACCTTGTCATACCTGACAATACATGCATATGTGCTACCAGCACCCTGTTCTCTGCCACCCCAGCCTGTTAAGCCGACTTTTCTAAGCAACAGTTTATTTAATCTATTTTGGGTAGATAAAAAACCCTTGTGCTAACAGTGGTGCAACAGCAGAACACAGCAGTCCTCCTGCGGTGTCAAAATACACACTGCTTCAGGCACACATTAATGTTATTCCATACAACATATCACAGCTGCTTTAAGATGTGGGCCTCAGGTGATAGCAGCAAAATGAATTTGCTTAGGAATGTTGGAAATCCAAAAGTTAAATCTTTTAAATAAGTCAGCAGATAAAAAGTTTTCCTTTCTTGTGACAAGAAATTATTTACTTTTAGTTATGAAACTACACTTAACAGAGGATAGCACAAAAGCAAGACATGAAATAGTGTCCCTTTTCTGAGGCCTGGAATCCTACAAGTTTTGAAGACATTTGTAATTCATCTTGAATGTACAAAATTACTTACTTCTATTAAAAAATAAAAATTCCTGATCAGACAGCATTTCTCTCCTGACACAAATATAAATCTCTCTGAAAATCCTCTGAAGAATAGCTTGCCCTCTGGGTAATAAAATTATTTCTATAATTAACTTTTCAATGGAGAGAGCTATCTTCATGTAATTTATTTCCTTCATTTCTTGGAATAAAACTTCCCTCCCATCCCTCTCCAACCTCCTAAATACATTAAAAGTGCTAGTATAGTTAGGACACCACTTTATAGCATGCTCAGATACAGAAGTTTTGAATTACTGTGTAAGCATTTAATACACACTGTGGGACTGTCATATGATATATAATGTGTGCAGGAGCAAACTCATACTGAAACAAATTACAAGAACACGGTTGTATGGCTGGCAGCTCTTTTGACTCTAACCCAGACCCCCCGCACTGCTGTCCATAAGAAGTACTCAATAGTTAAATCTGCTTTTTGGAAAAACACTAATTAAACCATTGCTGAGGAGGTAGGATGTAAAACCCCTGTTGCCTCGTGACAACTTCAAATTCCAGCCTTACTCTCTGCTCACGGAGCCGGGAAGGGAACTGGCGGTGCTGAAAGGACCCAAGAAAGCCTCGGTTACAGAGCCACGGGATGAATTTCACGGCTGACCTCACCTGGGTGCTGTGGTTTAACGTTGGGACGAGTTGGACAACACACCTTGCACAACAGTTTGCTATCTCAACCTCCCCAGGGCTCCAGCTCGTCGCTATTGACGCTGCTGAACACCAGCTCCTGACCGCCCTCAACGCTTCCCAGCCATACCCTTGGAGCAAACCTCCACCAAAATAACTTTTGTAGGGCTTTGTGGGTAATTCGAGCACGGCAGAGGTTACCAACCCTCCAGCTTTTGGCATGACGTAGGAACCAGCAGAGAGAATACCAATGTCCTGGAAGGGTGCCAAGTCCCTAAACACCAGATTAGTGAGAAATTACATTTCGGGTATGAGCCAAAGACTGGAAAACACATTTGCCATCTCATGTATCAGACCTCAAAACAGTATGAACTTTCATTCTGAAACCAGGCAGAGAGCATGTCAACAGGCTAGCACTGATCCACCTACAAGAGATTTCTTTCTAATTAAAGCAGTTATATGTCATTTCACAGTGTTTTTTTCCTTGTATTTACAGAAGGATTACTGCCTGTTCCTCTTTGATAAAACTAGTCATTTAAGACAGGAATCAATCCTTCAAATTTAACTTGACAGGTTTCCAGCAAAACCCACCAAAGATTTTATTTTTTGGAGACAGTAAATTCACTCCTTTGTCCCAACATAATAAAACCAGTTCATATTGTAACAAATCAAGTTGCCTTAGGATGATTTTTGCCTCGACTCTTATCTTAAAACACCTGTCTATACAGTAAAGTTTCATCTTAATCTCTCAGAAACTGGTAATAAAATTCTTATTAGGAGACACAGCAGTCTTGAAATATGAAAACCCACCAAATATATTTCAGAACCAAGCCACTGCTATTTCACAGGAAAACTCCCACCTCCATAAACATGCCAATTATCCTTAATGCAATTCAGTACTTAATTTCTACTCACACACACACACACATACCCCTTGACAGGGGATGTGACACTCAGAGACAAACATCTGGTTAATACTTGGAGTGGCGAGACCAGCAGTGCTTTAGGAACACCATACCTAAGCCTCAAATCCATTTGGATTAATATCAGAAGTACCACCTCAGCCTTTCAGATTTACATTGGTAATCACAAATCTTAAAGATAAGTGATGCTTTTGATATATTTAACAATTTTGCTCCAAGTCTAAAATAAGCTGAACGGTTTCCATCTCATTTTAGATGTTGTAAATATTCATTAACAATTAGTTTGCTTGTAAGGTAAGTATTATAATAATACTTCATTTTTTTTAATTACATTTCTGCAAGTCTTATCCACTAGCTTTTATAAGGCTTAAACCCTCACCACAGTATTCAGAATTGTTCATAGATTAAAAGAATTTTCCATAGGCAAACATTAAAAAAAAAAAAAAAAACCCAGACCGTGAAAGAGCTTAGAGAGAGAAGGGAAAGGAGAAAACAAAACCACAAAACTCACTTGACTGTAACTCGATTGGACAAATCCTGAAGATCTCCTGGGTGAAAAAGCTGAGCTTCTTTCAGTCCAATGTTTTCGCACGCTTTCAGAAAAACATTTATATTATCCTGCAAAGAGAAGTAAAAAGCAGTTGCTCAGTTAAGAGCAGTAAGCAGGTTTTGCAAGATGATTAGTGCGAGCCTTTAAATGTCAAAGTCCAGCTCACGTAAATAATACTGGAAAAGCAATCTTCTGGATCATAAACACTGCTCGTTTCTCATGCACACAGGCAGGCTGGGCTGCGATCTCAGGGACTGAGGGGTATGTTAAAGATTACCTGGCATAAGGCAGCCAGTAGGCAGCAATCTCCACTTTGATGTCAGCTCTGCTCAGCAAACAAACGCCCTCTTCCTAGCTTTGCACGACAAGCCTCACCTCTTGCCTTTAAAAATAACTCCAGCTACTGACATTCACCACCCAGAAACTCTTGGCAGGGGAGGAAGAAGAGGAGGGACTCTTCGTTTCTATGCTCACAGACTGATGAGGGAATACTGCACCTGGAGTCTGGGTTTGGTTGCTGAGCAAAGCTCCGGAGAGACAGAAACCAAACTGTATTCAGAGCTGCTGCTGCCTCACTTAGGGGGGCTTCTCTCCTTCTCTCCTCCCCTTCCTACTCCCACCCCCACCCCCCCAAACTTCACACTGATCTGTAAGAAAATATAGGTGCAGCACCCACCCTCTGCACCTGCTGCAGCTTGGACAGACCCATGAGAGAAAGGTTAAAAAAAGAATAAATCTAATGATATATAGAGAGAGATTATACAACTTGTGATCTCTTTCCACTTCATAAACAGTGGGCAATGGGCAAGAAATTCCTTCTCGTTAAGGCGGAATGCTATCAACAACAAAAGAATGTGCCCTCTTGCGTACTTGCTTCCTTCAGCTGCAAGCCAAAGGAAAAGGTACACAAAGTTGCTTAATTCATAAGCTACACACAGCCCTGTCATTAAGGGTTTGTATATCAAGGTGTTGGAATTAGAATTTCATAGTATATAGAAACTCTGCTTTAGCAATTTCATATATTTTATACTTTTTTTTGACACATAATCACTGAATGTAACAGTTACTCCTTCATTTAAAATTCATTAAAAAAAAACAATCTACAAAGAAAATAACAGCTGCTTCTAATATAGAAAATAAAACAAACCCAAGAATCCCCACAACCTTCTGTTTTGAAGGTCCCTGGGATTCTAGTATTTCTTATCAGTCTGTAAACATGGCTTAATTCAAGGAAAATATTTGAGCAAGGTATTCCCCATGCAGGCTGCGGGCTCTGCACTACCACATCTGAGAGATCCCAGGTGCCTCATAGGTGAAGGTTATGCCCCAAGGCCTGATGCAATGTGTCATGTGGGGGCTGCACCATGATGGCAAACATGGGGGACACGATATGCTGGCAGATGAGAGGAGGGAGCTGGGAAGGATGGAGGACAGGCAGCCTCACCTAAGCCCAGGCACCAGCCCCTGCAGTGCCCAGGGGACTGCCTGCATATTTGCCCTGGGAAGAGCTTCATGCTGGGAGATGCAGCCTGAGAAGGGGCATTTTTTTAGCTTTCCATGCAATGCCCCTTTTTTCTTTTCATGCAATATGGGCAAAACTGGCTAGATAGGTCAACTTTACTCAATTAATATTTGAGCGTCACATTAATACCAAACCAGCAAGGACTTGAAAAAGCATTGTTTCCTCTGCATGGAAGAATCGCAGGCTACAGTCCCATTGCAAGAGGAATTACTTGCTATACAATCAGTGTTCGGGTTTAGGGAGTCTAAGAAACTGGCAAATAAGGCACAAGAAGAAAGCAGCAGAGCAGAAAGAATGAGTAACTCCAAGGTAATGAACTGACACCAACACCAGTGAAGGCAACATGGTCTGATCGGTCTGACCAGTCACCACAAGAACTCAGAGCAAACTCCCAGACCAGTGGGTTATGTCAACCACAGGACTGCAAATGAGCACATTGTGCATGTAAACAAGGAAGAAGAGTCAGATTTAGAAAAATACATGTCATCTACAGCCTGAGAGCAACAAAAACAAAGCAGAGGAGTTCTCATCAGTGGATGCTTGGCTGCACAACCACCAAACTGCTGGCACACGAAGAAAATTAATTTTGAAGATGTTTCAGCAATTAAACTTATCAAGCATCAACCCCCTGATAAATAGCACTTACAGCCCCTGAGAACATCCCTGTTGACAGGAGTCAAGACCATCAGGAATGGGGTCAGAAGCAGGGAGAGATGATATTGAAGGCAGAACACTGTTAGTTACAGTGCATACGTGCAGGATAAAATGATGTTTAAAATCTTCCGTCCCTCAGCTCCCAAGCCAGAAGTTTGATCACGCCTGTCATCTCAGGTTACTGCCCCAACACCAGCTGTTTAGCAGTCAGGGCCTGGAAATGATCCTCACAGCATCAAGAGGTGACACACCCAATAGGCTATTTATATTTGGATATTGACACAGAAAGGTATAATTTAAACAAATCAGCACTTCTAAATACTTGCCAAGTTATTCTTGACCATCCCTAATCATCATAGTTAATCAGCAAAGCCACAGGTCTCAAAATAGCTAGCAGCCATTTTAAACTCTACCAGAATATTGAATAGGAAGATCAATTTTAAATAGCATCACAGAAATAAGTAGGGAAAAAAAGTTGTCAACCTTGCAATTAAATTTATCATTAGAAATGTGAAAGGGAACATTTTTCAGTGATTAATGCACTCAAATATAGAAACTATTACACTCTTCCTTCTATCAATGTAACTGTACTTTAACAAGACTAATGGTCATTGCCACTGCAGCTTCAAAGGACATACTGCAGTCTGAATCTCATCACACTTCACAAAAATGGTTAAACAACCAGACCTCAAAATCCTGGAGAAGCACAACACACCAGACCTGTCTCCAGGTGAAAAAAGTCACTGACAAGACGTGCTTAAGAGAAAAACGTTCATACTTGCATCCACCATCCTCCTCTGCCACCCAACTGTTCTCAATCTCTGTAAACATGAGAAGGCCATTTAAATTTAAGAAAGCAACAAATTAGCAGAGAAAAAGGGTTATGGGGATAAGGGAAGATGAGGGACTAAAGACAAACTGGAGAATTTGATTCTACTACACCAATGAAGCGGATCATGAGAGGCAATACTGGTGCCACCTACGAACATAAGAAAAGCGAAACCAGAAGCGGAGAGAAGAGCTGCCCATTTCAAAAGCAAGGATTCATCATTGGGCAGATCAAAAACATTTTTGCAGAAAACATAAGGGTTGGACCATTATTAGAGAAAGCTCTTGAATTAACAGGGGTAAAATCATCAAGGTAATTTTTGTTCACGTTATTAAGAGAACTTAATCACTGCATTTCCCTAAGCATCTGAAGTTGGAATAAGCATCATAGAATTACAGGTTTTAAATCACAACAAAAATAAAGCCTGAAGTCTAAACCACAAAATTCAAGTGTAATTCATTTCTGGTATGCTTATTACTACTTTTAAGTGTCTTAGTGAAAGGGGGTGGGGAGGCTTGAATGAGACTGTGGGAAGGGCTGGTTTTTTTCACCCAAATGGTGTGCATGATAGAACAGCAGAGCATTCCAAATATTCCTAGCATGGCTTGACTTTTCCACATGCTGTACAGATTTATGTTAAACTCAAAACGTAGAACACTGACTAGATAGAGCTATTACTCTTCAGTATTCCATTTTTGCCTCAAACTTCAAAGTGAACCATACCCAAAAGCTCTGCAAAGTCATAATATAGGAGAGATGGAGCTGCCAGCGGGAAAGCAGGTCATCCACAAGCAGGTTTTGAAATACTGCTGTTTGGGAAAAAGGCAAACAATATTATACACTTTTAGCTCTGTGCCTAACTTTCTGGTCCTCATGGGGCATCACTAGACACAAACCCTTCCCTCTGCCTGTTAAAGCATTTCCCTCTAACCACTGCTTTAAAGGAGCCTAGATGTCATCTCTACACTGAAAACAAGACTGTGGTCCACATCCTCCCCCAACATCTGCCTCTCACTCCAGCAACTCCAGTGACTTGAGGAGAGGAAAGAGCTGAGTCTTTCCTCTCCTTCACTTGCTGGTCCTCAGTGCTGCTCCTGCTCCTAGGCTGGGGGCAGGGAGGCTGTGCCAGAGCAGGTGAATGTGAGGGGAAGAGCAGGGCCACTGCTGCAGGGCTCCTCATCCCTATCCTCCAGACCACAAAAAAGAAAGAAGCTGGTAACTCTATGGGGAAACACGAGAATTTGCACACCTTACTTTAAAAACAACAATTTTAAAAAGCAACTTTAAAAAAGGAAAAAAAAAAAATTGAGAAAGTGGGCAATGGTTCTGTGTTGCACCTGTGATCAGTTCCTAACATGTGCCACCTCAGCTAGAAGTAGAAAAGAAAGTCAGAGTGCTGGTGAGGTGCTGGTGGTGCGGAAGTATGAGGTTCCTCAACACCTAAAAAACTAAGGAAAAGAGCACTTCTAAACCAGAAAGATTAAATCAGCATGAGCAAAAGGAAAGTAAGAGAAAAGACAAAAGATGCAAAAAGGATCAAGAAGAGGTTGACCTTAAGGAGGAAGAAAACCTCAAAGCCACCTACCTAAAAAGGGACATAGAGTGTGGAGTGTGTCAAGCAGAAAAAACATTTTAAAAATTACTAAAGTTAATTAAAAGAAGTCTCTCCATAAGAGCAGGTAATACCATCTTATTTTGACTACTTGCATGCAACACGACATCACACTAAATTCGGCTTGTGTAATAGAGCTGCAATTTTATTTTTGAAAAATCCCTCATTATCATGATTAGCTGGGTGGGCCAGGAATATTAATTTAAACAAGTGTGTAAATACATTTGCTTTCTTTAGGGTGCAGTCATGCTGTGTGGTAAGCCTGGTCTTCTCCCTAGTTAACTGTTTCTCTGAATCCCTGCATATGCACCAAAACACAATGAAATCTGGTAGGCATACAAGTTATGGCACATCTTTCAAATCACTTGGCAACAGGGAGAAAAACAATCTAATTAACATGGTGTTTTTTCTGTTTTTCCTGGGTGTATCAGCCAATAAAAGACAGTACTCCAGGTTGTCTCCTATTCTGATACAAATACCCACTGTTTCAGTGAAACACTTTATTTCTTCTGCTATTCAAGCTCTAGTTTGGAGGGGAGTGCTTGGCTGGAGTTTTTGTGGGTATTGGGGAGGATTTTAAGCAGTTATTTTGAGTATATAAAGGGGATAGTACCCTATGCTTGCAAGGCCATGAAGCATAGTTGCGCTAAGTGTTACATCATCATCCAGACCATGATTTCGTGCCAAAAGTTGTTTTCAGCTTCCAGGCTTTCAAAAAAAAAAAAAAAAAAACCAACCAAA
>VWYP01034995.1:512485-595126 GCA_013400435.1 Pycnonotus jocosus
AAAAAAAAAACACAAAACCCACCAAGTACCTATAGTCCCTAGCAACAAAAACTCTTGACATTTTCAGAGAGACTGACGCATTCTTTTGGCTACATAATTCTGAAAACCATTTGAGTCACAATTCTGAAAATCAATGAGATCACATTTAACAGGCATTTTTCCTTAGTACTGCATTTATCAAGACATTTAGTCATCTTGAAAGCTGTGTCTCCTTCAATTCCACATTCATGTCAAACCCCCTTTATTGGCACCCTTATTCCCTTAAGTAAGGGCAATTTCCATTAAAAAAACCCAAACTGGTAGTTTTCCAAAGCAGAAAATATTTTGCACAGACACAGCATCATACCATCCATCGAGGCTGGCTCAAATCAGTTTAATGCAGAATTTAGAGCTGCCTTTGGCAGCAGCATCACGGCACAGCTACACATTGTTTATATTCAGAGGTGGGGTAGAAGGAAAGAACCTGCAGCAGGAGCTCGTTGAACGAGTTGGGTGACTCGCTCTTCCTCGCAGGTACGTTTCGGTTATTAGCTCTGGCTGGGGGCACAAGGGGTGAGAGGACAGGAGGGAACAGGGCTGAACACAAACCCTGTGGTCTGACCACAGGCCTGGGAGCCAGGAACTCCCCATTACCACCTTGGCCTTGAATGTCAGGATGTTTAGTGCCCATTACCCACCCATCCCATCTGTAGTGTGTGATCCTAGCTCATACAGCTCTCTGTATTTCTCTGAAGGCAAACAGTTTTAACCTTGAACCAAATGCAGGAGGAGTGGATAGGATACCTAAACTGCGCTTTTCCTCCCTTTTTGGGCCCAAAACTAAAAATAGTCATTAAAACAATCATCCTGCAGACATAATTTGACTTAGAGTGACCTCAGGGCTTCTGTTCAGTAACTTATCCCACCTATAAGAGAGTGCACAGAGCACTGTGTTGGCCAAAGATCAGAAACTGAGTTAATTGCTTTGCCACTCCCCTCTGCATGCCCTTCATTGCTTTTCCACACTGGGTAAAACAATAAATTACTGTGATCCTTGACACAGGGATTCCCTGCCCCAGCTCTATGCATGATTACAGATACTAAAACTTTAATGATTCACTGCCAGCTTTCCTCTCAGAAAGCAGGTGCTCCTGCTGTGAGAATGCAGAAATGAAACTTTGTGCACAAATTTTGCAGTTACCTTGGTGCTGCCAGTATCAGTAACTGTGGAGCAGCCAGAAAGAGGAGGAGCATTTCCCTTCACCGTTGCAACCATTATGGAAACCACAGCCTTAAGGGTGTGAAAGAATCATTCTGGTTTCGGACAAAAAGGTCCATCTCCCAAACCCCAATTCTATCTGCAGACTGCAGCTGGTTACGGATCTCTGTAAGACCAAGGCGTGTATTGAAGGAGCTTCCCCAAAACTTCTTATTCAGGTGCCCACCACCATGTGTAATGGCCAGCAGAAGACACCTCTGCTCAGCCCACCTCATTGCCTACAACCTCTTGCAGCACTGAGCTCCACAGCTTCTTCACAATGGGAGTAACTGGATTAGGAAAACACATGGGAGAAATTAATGTGGGTTGTTAGGTTTTTTAATCAAGACTTCTGAATTGACAGGTTTTAAAGTGTTTAACATAAGAAAGGACCAATTGTCTTCCATGACTGGAAATGTCTCCCAGGCTCATATCTCTGACTGCTACAGCATAACCTTCACCATGACATTACAGATGTATATCACAGCAACAATGTGTACCAAATGAGCCTTTTATTGATAAGAGAGTGAATATCAGATTGTAAACTGCAGGTGTGTTTCTGGGATGTCACTGCTACCAAATAAGGCCATCTGGAATGGACAAGGGCAGAAGTACAGCATGTTGGCAGACAAGCCTTGTTAAGAGAGCTCATCCACTCACAGGCATTCCTACTGTAAGGAAAGTACAGGTTTGGAAGGCCATCATGGAAGAACTAGCCTGGAACTATCTCCTTGTTTAGACAAGCCTTAACTTTCCCACCAGTTAGTTGCATTCCAATCAAAGTTAAGGGGGAAAAAAAAATCCAGTGATATGCTTTACACCCTGAACAAAACAGACTCTGCAAGCAAAGTGTGCTAAATACTCCAATGCCAAGTCACCCCACTACACAGAACTGGAATGACAGTAATCCACTTAAAGGTGAAACTCCCCTGAAGCCTAATGAGTAATAAAAGAAGTAGAGACCTCTTGTTCTTGAAAAACAAAGTTTTGGCAGAGCTTGCTTTCCTCCTCCATGCTCCCCCTCTTTTTTTTATTTGTATACATAAGGGTTTTTTATTTTGCTCACACAGGTCAACAACTTGATATAAGTGAAATTCAGCTTCTTCATACACAGGACTTGAAACAGAGCCTCAGATCCTCAATTCCTGTAGCCCCTGATTTTTGGATAATTATTTAGTATTTCATTCTTCCTAAGAGAGCATTTGGAATGCTTCCTTCAAGAGCCAGGCATCTTTTGTTTCCTAACAGGAGTAGCATCGTAGCACTGCATCTAATGCTTCCTGCTCTACCTGGCCTTATCCCATGCTGTCGAGAAGCATTTCCAGCACCCTGGATCGATGAGTTGGCTTGGAGATGACCTGCCCTGGAGACCACCTGAGCCTTGCATCAGTGCCAGGCTTCGCCATGCCCCTTCCCATCCTCCTGGCGTGCAGACAGCCAGCTCGGTCAGCCCAGCTGAAGCAGCTCAAGCACCCTGCAATTGGCAGCACTTGTTGCTGGTGTTGGTAATAGCTCTTTCACACAGTTCTCCTCACCGGAGGAGGGTGATTCAGCACAGACACATGGGCGCGGAGGTGTTCAGACAGGCGTTAGGAGATGTGGAATGAGGATTTTGTTACACCAAAACAGAAGGGTAAATAGCATTGCTGCAGAGCTCCGCCGCCGGTACCGAAGAGAAAGTGATCACCGCCGCGATTAACATCGACTTTCTTTGAAAACTGCCATGAATTTTAAACACCTCACACTGATAAATATCTGACAAGCCAGAGGTGGGGTGGGGGAAGCACTCCAATGTCTACCTTATGAAGATTTAACACAAACACTGAGCGCTGCAAGGAATCTCAAATGTGCACTTCCTTGGCAAAGGAAGGAGAAATCAGATTATGAATGTCACAAGTATGAGTTAAGGTGTGTACTTCTACATGGTTGACATTTTTTTTCCAGTTAGGAAGGAATGTTTCTTGACAAACACACAGTCATCAGTTACTTCAGAAATAAAAATAGCATACAAACGACAGAGTACACCACAGAATACAGCTGATTGAATTGATAAATGGAAATTTCTTGCAGTTCATTTGGCAAAAATATTTATGTATTTTTGTTAAGTGACAGCAAGCTGAGGCAAAAAGGATAGTACTTTTTCAGAGCTTTGGTTTAGAGCAGGAAGAAGGATGAACATTTTCCATATTAGAAAGTCCTTGCTGCCAATCATATTAGTTTATAGTCAGTTGACAAGATTTTTAAAAACTAATTAATTAGTTAGCATTAGTTGACATCTCATCCCAGTAGTACACTACAAGCATTGGTTTGGAAGACTTGACCTCATTTAAAGCATCCCAAAATACTGCTTTTGATTCAGAGATCAACCACCAGGCACTTACTGTCCCCCTAACAAGAGGCCAGGGCAAGTAGCTGAACCACCATTTCTTAGGGTCTGCATCCATACACTTCCTCCTCCCTTATGTCTCGTAGACACATTTCACTTCACCATCACTCACCTAAAAACCTGTCAAGTTCAACCTTGTGTCCGGGTTTCACTCTGCCCGATTGATGTCTTGAGCAGCTACTAAAAATTTCAAAAAGAGTTTGCATTAATCTCCTCTTTCTCCACACCCTACATTTCAAAGTGTTTAGGCAGCAACAGAAAACAATCAAAGGAAATTCAGAGCTAAGGCTGAAATGTACCATGTGTTTTAAAGCAGAAGGGCACAAAACATCAGTAAACCACTGCTGAGATTACATACTCCCACTATCAGGCATTGAAAGACTACAGAACAATGTCACCTCTAACTATTAATAACCATACTTCCTTTCTAGCACACAATCCTTTTTTCTTAATTGTCTGCTAGAGGTATTTCCATTCAGGCCACATTCTTCTTTCCCGTAACAACAGAAAGACTACCAAAAGTGATTTATAGTTCCATATACATTCCTATCAGGCCTTGCATTACTCCTGACATTTGCTAATTTACCCATTTCTTGGTTTAGTGTGGTCAATGAGAGAACTGGACTGAAAGTCAAGGTTTCATCCCCATCCCACTATGACTTGCTGATTAACCTCAGCACTAAAGCCACTAAAACTCTAAATAACCACACTCTACTATCTTTAGATATAGAACTGAAGCAATGGTAAAGAAGTCTTTGTGAAGTACTCCGAAATCTGACAGATTAAACACTTTTTATACAAGAAGAAGCAAGACTTTTCTTAAACTTAACTGTTTTAAAATCAGATTTTTACAGAGCTTTATAAATTACAAAAAAAGAAAAAAAAAAAAAAAAAGGCAAAACCCAAACTTCTTTAAATTTTCTATTTAAACAGAATTTTCATGCCAGTTACTGGGGCCATCATGTTCCCAAACTTGAAGAAACATCTGCTTAGGAGTTTGAAGTAATGTAAAATTCAGAAGTTTCAGTTACCAATGGAAACACAGTTACTAACTTCCAATTGCAATTTTCTGAGCACTGACAAAATCTCACTAAAATACATTAAGTGAGAAATTTAGAACTTTATTCAATGACCACATTTGAAACACAGTGCTGTGTCAATTCCCAGTGAAGATTTTCTTCTCATACTAATAACATGGGATCATAGAATAGTTTGGGTTGAAAGGGACCTTAAAGACAATCTTAGTCCAACCTCTCTGCAGTGAACAGTGACATCTTCAACTAGATCAGGTTGCTCAAAACCCCATCCAACCTGACCTTGAATGTTCCCAGGGATGAGGCATCTCTCTGGAGAAGCTGTTCCAATGCCTCACCACCCTCACAGTAAAGAACTTCTTCCTTACATCTAATCTAAATCTATCCTCTTTTTATTTAAAACCATTACCTCTTGTCCTATCACAACAGTTCCTTCTCAAAAGTTTGCCCTTAACTTTCTTATAACCTTCCTTTAAATATTGAAACCTAGAGCCTTCTCCTCCCAGGTGGATAACCCAAATCTCCAAGCCTGTCTCCATAGGAGAGGTGCTCCAGCTGGTCATCATTTTTGTTGCCCTTCTCTGACCCTGCTCCAACAGGTCCATGTCCTTATAGCTGGGTGCAGCCCTGCAGGTGGGGTCTCACCAGGGCAGAGCAGAGCAGAGGGGCAGAATCCCCTCCCTGGCCCTGCTGCCCACGCTGCTCTGGATGCAGCCCAGGACACGTTTGGCTCTCTGGGCTGGGAGTGCCCATGGCTGGGTCATGCCCAGCCTCTCACCCTCAGCACCCCCAAGCCCTTCTGGGCAGGGCTGCTCTCATTTCTTGTATTAATACTGGGGGGTTGCCCCAACCCAGGTGCAGCACCTTGCACTTGGCCTTGTTAAACCTCCTGAGATTCCCATGGTCCCACTTCTCGAGCTTGTCCAGGTCCCCCCTGGATGGCATCCCATGCTTGAGGCATGTCAATTACACCACTCAGCTTCATGTCATCTGCAAACTTGCTAAGGGTGCCCTCAATCCTTTTGTGTCATTGATGAAAACATTAAACAGAACTTGTCCAAGCAAGAATCTCTAAGGGGTGTCACTTGTCCCTAATCTACCTCTGGACATAAACTATGACCACTACCCTCTCCATGCAACCCTCCAACCCATTCATTATCCACCAAACAATCTACCCATCAAATCTCTCTCTCTCCAGTTGAGACAGAAGGATGTTGTGGGGGACTGTATCAGAAGGCCAGATAAGTGACATCTGCATTCCTTCCCTTGTCCACTGATGCAATCACTCCATAACAGAAGGCCAATAGGTTGGTCAGGTAGGACTTACCCTTGGCTGTCCCAAATCATGGCCCTGTTCACTATGTTCCTTAGCAGAGCATTTAAGAGGAGCTGTTTCATGACCTAAACAGGAACAGGGGTGAGGCTGATAGGTCGGTGGTTCCCAGGGTTCTCCTTTCTACCTTTTTCAAAGATAGGTACAGTGTTTCCCTTTCCCCACAGATCTCTTGCTTCCCACAAGACAAAGGAAAATAACAGTTTGGGGAAGTTTTCTTAACTGCAGCATAAGAAGAATATTGAACAAGAAAACTACAAGTATAAAGAGGAACCCGGCCTCATTCCTACTATCCAAAGTGCTCCTGAGGCTGTATTGAACATATAAACCACCCTATAAAGGACAGCACATTGGATCCAGAGCATGAGTTTGGGTAGGTCATACCCACTTCCACTTTCTTCATCTTTGGTTTTAGATATATTGAAGTTCATTCATAAGAATCACCAATTGCTACTGCAAAACAGAAGTTTTCCCTCATGTAAGGATTATGCCAAGTAATAAATCTCTTAAAATACTTTCTTTCTGCATTTCCCAACAGGTTGCTGAGTATAGCCATCCAGAAAACAGGTAATGATGTATCTTTGGGGTTTTTTACACATTTAAACTAACAATTTTATAGAAAAATACAGGTATCACCTCGTGCCTCTCCTTAAGAAAAACAATACCAGAATAATCAGCTTCTTGATCAATGATATCAAACAGGACTTACTCAGCTTCACTCTTAGCAGGGCTGCATATGCACTCACCCTGTATCTCTAAATGCCACATGCTACATGCCACTGACAAAAAAAAATCCCATGACCCAGATCAGCCACAAGAAAGGGCCAGGGAAGCAGGATTGAAAGCAGAGCCCTCAGCCACCACATTAGCTATGATGTGTTCTGTTACTCTTCAAAAAGGTGACTTAAATCTTCAGAAGAAATAGCAACACTCCACATCACTTAGTATTACTCCATCTCATTTAGTATTACTCTCTCATTGCTGAAAAAACCAAGAAGAAGGTCAGAAACCAAACAGAGCACATCAAATGCTTATCAGCTCATTAGTCAGATCCTGACCAAAATTTATGAGGCCATTTCTTACAAGTATTTTTGGACTTAATTGCTGCACAACCAGGAAATTTAAGTCTATATTTTCTGGTGTTTGGTAGTGAAGCAAAGCAAACAGCAGCTTTTATATAACTTACTCCACGTATTTGTTTGCTTGCCCTTCCTCATTTTTCATGAGGAATGGAAAAGAGAAGCTTCTTTATAATCAATTTCTCATAGCAGACAAGATGCCATTGTTACTGCTGTAGCCCATACTTGTCAAATTCACAGAGCAGGGGTTTAAGATGAAAAAATAACTATTAAAAATATATATACTGCAAGCAGACAAAGTATGTACCAATATAAAGTATAAGGGCTATACTAAAGACTAGAAGGTGAACAACAAGAGAAAATAATCAGCATGAGGGAATGAACTTTAGAAGCAGAAGTATTTTGGAAAAAAAATTAATTCATTTAAATCAAATTAGCCTCTCATATTATCAGATTTCTTACATTTAAGTGGAAAACAATTAATTTGATTCTAAGTAATCTAGAGAAGGAAGTTTGTAGCTAAGTCCTAAATAAAACATACAACTGAACTAATATGTACAAGTGTGAACTTTGCCTGAAAATTTGTTTTGAAAGTCTCCTATAATAAAGTAAAAATGTCATCTGCATACTATTCCCCTGCAACAAAAGGGGAAAAAAAAGAAAAAAAAAAAAACCCACACCACCGAAAAATCCCACCACCCTGTCAAGAAAATTTTCCCACAGAACAGGAAATTTTGGCCAGCTCTCCTTGATGACAAAAGATAAGGAAATACCAGGGCGTTCCATGGTTTGCAAAGTGTTAGGCACAAAGGCACAGAAAGATATTTTTATTTTTTGTGTTCTCCACCCCTTTCTTTATCTCCCCTTTCATTTTAGTTTAGCTTTCTATCATATTTCTCTCTTTTACCTTTATTATTCCCTACTTTCCTGCTTTAGAAGGTATATGTCAATGATCTAAGTAAGACTGTTTCAGATGGTTGCCGTGGTGCAAGTGGTATTAATACCTCCTGATACATTCAATCAGCACATTTTAGAATGGTGTCACATTACATTGCATAATAGAGAAGCAATGATGTTGGAGTAGCAGCTGTCAGAAGGATATGTTTCCTGTTGAATCAGGAAAACAAATATTTGAAAAAATCTGCATGGAACATCAAGATGCTCTCCACTGTAAAGGAGCCCTAATTTCCCACTAGAAATAAAAAATCCCACTCTACATTATTTCAGATAAACATTTTCAAACCTGGGACTGCCTAGAGATGTGCAGCTTTTTGTGTGTGTGAACAGGAAACAAAAGTTCATTAAAAAATCCCTTTCCCAAAGCTGAAGAACTTTATGAAGATGACATTTTGTGCTTATGTTCATCCACCACTCACACTGAAGACTGTCTGAGTTAGCAACATCTCGCCTTGTTTGAAAGCACAGACCAGCTTGAAACAAAAGTGCTAATATCATTTCATTTACAGCTCTGAAAAAGCCAACAGCGTTCTATTCTGCCCTGTTGTATGATCACAGCCCTCATGTCCCTGATGTGGGAAAAAGCTTCCCAACCACAGTGCAAAGCATTGCACCTCCACCTTATTCACAGGAGCTGCAAGAAAAATAGATGGTCTTAGAAATCCAAACTGGGATATTGCAAGGCAAAAGTGGTATAAGCAAGATTTCCATGTGCTACCCTTCCCCAAAGGAGACACTGGCTCTTGCCTCAGAATTTACTTCAGCACCTGGTCTCAGCTGGAAACATACCTTAACTAAAATTCTGCCTTGCTGAAGAGTGTATACTTACTCTTCCTGAGCAATGTATTATTCTGACAGATATGTCCAGCTTGCATAAGCTATACATAACTCATTCACCTTCCCACTGTCTCATGGTGTTTTGTGGCTTTCACTCCAGTTTATGATTCTCTGTGTTCGGCCAACTGAGTTGAAAACAGGAGGTTTTTGGAGAACAATGGTGCTGCAGCCAGATATGCACCTCTGAAACTGCTCAGCAAAGTCTCGTTGGAAGATATGTTGTCAAACCACAAAATCCTCCCCCTCCAGTGGTTACAGTCAAACCATTTTCACATGCTAGGATTCAAGCTGAAAACTCTGTATTTTCTGAGAAAAAAGTTTTCTTCTTGGTTTGCTTTTGTTAAACATTCATTGTACTTTTACCATCCTTACTACCCAAGAACTCTAATCAAAATAATTTTGCAGGATCTGAACCAGCAAGATTTATCAATTTGAGTAATTTTCTTGAAATACCATCTCTGTTTCACAAAAATAAGGACCAGAAAAAGTGGATCTTTAAAGTAAGAAAGTGCAGTCTGCCCTTTTTCTACTGCTCATAATGAAATCTCAGCTTCCACAACCCTCAGACCTTTCTGTTACCCTTTCCATACCCCCTAGAAATGCCTGAGGGCTTCAGGACCTGCTACTCTCTACTGGTTGCCCATCTGCTGTGCTGGGAAAACTATGTGCACTGCTCTTTATGCAAACTGTATATTTTAGACAGTCTGAAATATAAACAGAAATTAAATTTTAATTTTCCAGAAACTATTTTAGTGCAAAGGTCCTAAATGGCATTTAAAAAAATAGTCAAAATTAAAGCAAAAACCCCAACAGCCTGCCCTCAGCTGACCCCCTTTAGGGAATCTAGGGAACATGACCGGCTCCAAAATCCGCCATGTGCTGTTAAAAATCAACCTGCTGCAAGGGGCAACTTTCTGCAAGTACTGCTGGAGCTAAAACTTAGCACCCTGCAGCTGGCACACCTCACTGTCCAGGGAACCACCATAAGAGCTGCATGGACATTTCTGCAGTCACCTGTGCTGATCACAGCTTCCCTACAGCCACTCTGGTACTTGCCTTACCCCCAGCAGTTCCATTTTCCAAACTAGAACAGAAGTGAACAGGCAAATGCAGCTAAGACAATGGCTACATCTCACCCACGTGCCTCAGGAGAGAACTGGAGCAGTGAGGCTGGAGCAAAAAGTTGTTATATGGATACCAAATTATAGCCAGATCCAACTCTTCTTCCCAAAGAGTTCATACAAACCCTCCCACACAAGCTGCAGCCCAGATTTCCCATGCCATGCCAAACTGGGGAGAAGTTTAATCAACTTTTTGAACTTTCCAGGTACCAATTAAGCATTTTTCATTAACTGAATGCCAAGTTTTATTTCAGTATTTAATCCTCAAAACATATGTATTTATTTTTCCATTCCATCTTGATTAGACCTGAATCACTGCAACCCACACCTAAAAATCACTAGGCAGCAGTATAATCAAACTAAAGGTAAGAGCTAAGGCTTAATCTGAGTTGTGTAAAATTTTCCTACTAATATAAAGTCCCTATTAGATCTTATGATAAGTAAGGTGTCATAAAAGAAAACAAGACATAACAAATCAGTAATGCATTGATTTCATTAAAAGCACTAATTCATACTAACTCAATACAAAAAACTCCACACACAATATTCCATATAGAATGGAATGTTTCATTATTGCTATGGGCCTTCACTTGCTATTTTACTCAGTTTGTTTTCAAAATAACCACGAGCTCAAAGAAGTCAGATAACAAAACCCTTCTGGAGATTCAGCCGAAGACATCTATTCAACACTGTGTTTCTGTATTGCTGAAAAGCCTGTCAAATAGTTGAAGTGAACACAATGCTTAAACAACATACTTATGGGGAAATAAAGTATATTAACTCCCTAGGGAACAAAACCAAAATTCAAGGAATTCCTGGAGGGGAAGAAAAACAAAGAGGAGGGAAAGAGAGGGGAGGGAAGAGAAACAAGATGTCTTTCAAAGCATTTGTTTCCTTCTGATAATCAGATTGCCACAAAATTCTCAAAACCATGGGGGGTTTGTTTCCTTTGAATCAGGAAAGTCAGGAGAGAAATGGATGCCAATTAGGCAATAAAGGCATAAAATGTTTTGGAAATGGATTTCAGGATATGAGTCTAGACAAGTATGAAGAAGCTGTAGAAAGAACACGATCAGATCTCTTTTTGTTTCAGAAAAAAACCCTGCCATCTCTCGATATTAAAATTTCCATCTGGATTTTTAAAAAAACAAAAAAAATATGATAAACATAAATTCACCCCTTCTAACAGTGATTTCTAGATCTCATGAAAGCTTGCTGGGGAGCAATTAATGTGAGACTCAAAGGCACTGAAGACAGCAGAAGTGAGAGCCACAGAAATATATGTAACTTTTATTAAGCCACAGAAAATACTAGAAGCAAATTTGTGGGAGAAGCAACCTACAAGCAATGAAAATATTTCCAGAACATGTCAAACAAGCCTACCACCAGATTTCCTAATAAGCCTCTTCTGTCTCTAAATCCTATTTTTCAACCACAGTATCCTGAGCCTGTCAGGTATCAATGTCTGCTTTGTTATAAATGCAAATCTCCACAATTTTTAGTTTGAGTTTGACATGCTGAGATGAAACCTGAGCTCTTCAAAGCTGGTATAACTGAGAAAGTTCCTCTCAAGTCCATGAAAACCAGTCTTCCACTATTGTCACCATAAGCACCATCTTCTGAAACCATCCCAATATGCTCTTCATAATTGTTGTCTTCTGAAACTGAAGTGTTTATGTAAAAGCTTCTCCACAGGTTAACACAAAACACCAGCTCTCTCAATAACTATCTTTAAGTCATATTTTAACAATAAAGCTGGGTGAGCCTGATTTACAGGAGTCATTCATCTTTCCACCTCTTTCTCTTATTTTTGAAGACTTGTAGGAACTAGAAACAACTTCAAGAAACAATAACACATTACAAGTAAGATATAAATTACATACCAAATGAATACTCTGCATTTTTACATCTGGAAATAGAAAATGCTTATAAAAACAAGATTGCTTGCAGTTATGATTCAAGACAACAATTAAATCACCACAAAAATGAAATCTATCTTATGGTTTTCTGGTTTGAATCTAATGGCTACTTCGAAGGCCATGTAGGCAATCAAACTGCTGATCAAATAACTGTTCTGTCCTCCCCAGAATTATTTTGGTTTCGTTTGAATTCTTTTTTGTATGCCTCACAGGAAAAGAATGTGCAGCAATCTTATTCGCAAGCCTAAATACCTGAGCTTGTCTGGGACAAAGGCAAGCAGTACTTTCTACATTCATTTGATGTGGAAATGCACATTCTCAGCTTGTGCAGTAACTTAAAGCAATTTAACCTAATCTTATGACCTCCAGCCACGTTAACTACACTCATTCTCTAATGAGCTACATGGTTGACCAGTAAAAGCCAGTGTTTTGTTGGCTCATCCCACTAAACATATAAATAAAAGTATCTAAAGAAGTTTTGTATTGTACTCCTACTAAAAAACCAATTCCCTAACGTTGAGCTTACATGTTTATCATAAGGTGAGATCTTCCATTTGTCACATGCATATGCCCCTGTTCACCTTGGATCTTTTAATATGAGACTAATAGTTTTTGTGACAGGACTAAGTAGCCTTGACACCCTAAGTGACATGAATAGCCAACAAGGTTGTCATAGTGAAAAAAGTGATGAAGAAGAAATTCTTTGAATTCATTTGCCCACAGAAGGGTTTCTGATGCTAAATGGCTACAAAACTTTTCCTAGTGTCTGGGCAGCAAATTTTCCAAACAGCATATAGAAAATCTTTTACATTTCCCGTGAAAATTATGACATCCATCTCCCACCTCTACCCCCAGAACTGTGATTTACAGCCAAAACATTGGCAAATCCCTCAGCTGAAGCCTGAAGAGATTTTTGCATCATCAGTTATTTTAATGCAACTGAAGCTTTGCTGTGGGTGGAGTGAAATAGGTTCTAAAAATACTTTAACTACACAGAACATTTCCTACTTTGCCCATTCCCTAAGAAAGGGATATGGGAAGTGGCTTCTGAATGTAAGATAGGATGGTGGTCTTTAAATAGAGACAAGTACTGCCACAGAGGTTTGTGCACAGGAGCCAGTGCTTGATACATCTGGGGATGATGAAGCTTTATGCAGTGACAGGATGACTGAAGTTACAGATCCAAATGACAGATGAGATATCCTTTGTGGTCTAAGATCACATAGAAATGGTACCATTTTAACAAAATATGAAAACGGAGCTAAAATTTTGAAAACTCCTTAAAAACAAAGATTGCTTGTTTCATATGCCAGATATTAGATTCAATGCCATTACTTACCAAGCCAGCTATTGGAGTTGGCAGACAATTGATCTTCTTAATGATGCCAGGTTTGATCTTGTTAATCAAACTAAAAAAAAAAGTCATATGATTTTCTGTTAAATAATTTACTGTACACTTAAGCATGAGCATCAATGCTTAGTAAGAAATACTTTGCATGTAGTCCTAACTTAACATGATTTGAATGAGTTTGAGCTGAACCTATTAACACTCCCAAGAAATGACAAGCAAGAACAGATTGTAGAAGCAAAAATGAAACAAGTCACACACAAAGAGGTTTCTGGGAACAGCAAAGTGAGAAAGAAAATGCCTGAGGAGGCGTGGGCAGAAAAGGATCTGTATTTCTACTGCATGGGTGGTGATGTTAATTGGACTCAAATTTCCTATTTATGGATTGTCTTCTCATAAAGGTTCTGAGCAGATGTCAAAAATGTACCAGAATATTGATTTTCAGAGTTCAGCGTGATAGCACTAATATTCCTGTAAGGGTGAGAAATAAACTCAGTTTTCATAATGCTACCAAGTCCAGTATGCTGTGTGCAGCAATCATTTTTGGCATACATAATTTACATGCACAAGTCATTTTCCATCTCAGTCAGAAGTGACTGTACCTGCTATCGCTCTTCACATAAAATTCATAATTAAGCTGAGAAGATAGGACAGACTAACACATCACTGTTGAATACATAATCCCAAATGCATACTTTATCCTGCAGCAAGGATGAGGCATAGGATTCCTTCCAAGTTTATACCCCAGGTTTTCAATCATGGAGGAAGTGAAATACTGTAGTTCACCAAATTACACACTGGACCACAGGGTCAGTAGGGAATAGAGACCTCAGGACACTCTGCAGATTTCATCTGCCTCTGTACCTTTGAGGAGGTTTTTACTTGCTCTCACTTCTTGATGCTGGCCAGACCCTTTACCCCACACAAAGCAGCAGCAAGGCTTTGTGATCTACTCATACCAGTGCAAAGACAAGACCTGGAGTTTAAAACTCTGTGGGGAAAGAGCATCTTTTGCTCAAGCAGAAAATGTATTTGGGAAATAAACACAAATAACAGTTTACCCCTTTTCACTGGAATGAAGGATACATATCTAGATATCTGCAGAGAAAAAAAAAAAAGGCACTGCGGGTCCTGAGATTTTTCAATAACACTGAATTATTTAGCAAACAAGGCACACTTGATTACTTCTCCCACCCAAAAAAAGTGATCTGTTGCGGTGGAATAAAAAAAAGTTTGCATTTTTCCTTTTTTTTTAAATTTTTAAATATTTCAAATGCATAATTTTTGATTTATTTTACTGAAGAACATGAAGTAGCATGAGATCAGAAAAACTTTAGTGAGTTTCTTTCTCTAGTGTATGCACACTAGAATTGGCAAAATGAAAAAGGTTTTATTTTGTCAACTGATTGCTCAGCCAATGTGTGCACTTGGTCATTGAGTAGCACAAACAAACTGACTGGATTCTATAGGAATATGTGGTGCAAGTAGAGGTCTTATCTGCTATGGTTTAAGTCAGATATACAATCCACAGAAATGTTATATCCACTTAAATTAGCCATGCCACAGGTGAACCAAGGAAATGGACAATATAATGTCTAGTTTGTCTCAATTATTTGAGACCTTGCACTATATTGTCATTGGTGGAAACTGGACACATGAAAATTTTTGCCATCTGCTCTTCCCTGTTTTCACAGAATTCTTATGAAAATCACTCCTCCTTGGACTTCAAGTATGTCAGATTTAAAATTATAACATAGGAGAACAGCTATTGTAGTACAACATAATAAGGCATGCCTTGCTTTAAAGAAAGTTGCATGCCTCCTAAGGCAAGCTGCTCAGCTGAAGAAGTTACAGGATGTTTTTCTTGCATTATTATTAATTACAGATAAATTTAACTGATTTGCATTTGGCAGATGGAGCCTCATTGTCTTGCCAAGTAAGTGTCAACAATCCGAAGATTAGTATGTATCAGTTAATGGCCAATTCTTAAACATCTGAATACAATATGCACATCCCACTAAACACATACCTGAAGAAATACCTTCTTATAAACAGTATAAACATTTTTATTACCACATTCACACTCATTAACATTTAATTACATAAGTAATGAAAATAAAGCATCCAGCTCTACAATATTATTGAAAATTAATAATGCCCCATTTCACAGATAACTTCAGAAGCAACTAGCAAGATAAGACTGGAAGGGCAAAGGATCCAAAGCAAAATAAAGGCAAAGAGAGAAAACATCATAATATTCACAGAAGGAAAAAAATTATATACAGGAAAAGAAGCTCAGATAATTGAACTTTCATAAATATTTTCTGAAATTCAGCTTTGCTGAACTGATTTTAGAGCGGCTCTAAGACTTGTAGGAGGGTTTTTTGTTTCTTTTGTTTATATTTTTTTAGCATCTCAGGCGGTTCTCTAATGAGATTTCTCTTGCATTGGGTTCTAATGACATTTACAACGTCTGCATCTTAAAATACTAAGGGATTAACACCACTTCCAGTCCTGAAAACCTGTTCCAGTAAGTACCAAGCCAATTACAGATATGCACTCTCAGGATGAGACCTGATGAGTGGACATTTTACACCTCTGACTCAGTCTAGCAACGAAACCAGGCAAGTCCCATCACTGCCAAGCCTACAGTATATAAGCACAAGGAAGCTTCTTACAGAAAGTGCTCCAAAACAAGCTGAGTGTAAAGTTCCGTGGTAGGAATAGGTAGTTTCAGGATTTATAGAATCAACACTAAAGGGCGGGGGAAGGAGGACAGAAGTGCAAACCCAAACAGCAACAGTGGGTGTAGGGGTGACAGAGTGCTTTGATCCCAGCCACAGCCACACCACCTTGCAGAAGCTGAAGAGAAAGCCCAGAGATATCCTGGGCATTATAACCAAAACCAATATAATCAATCAACAACAGCATGATCCTCTCAGTATCACACAAAGTAGTGTGTGGGACAACACACAGAACACATGGATCTGGAAAGGGTATGTCCAAAAGCTGCTTTTACTTCTCATGGCAAACAACAAGTATTTAAAAAAAAAATAATTAAAAATTATTTGCTACAAAATACTTTTGGTACTTCAAAAACAAACAAGCAAAAAGGTCAGAAGCCAGGAAGGAAAGAGGCCAGCTGATGTTAACCTGAAGTGTTTTTATACAGGGAAGTCAATACTCACTCGCACAACAGGATTCCATTTTCCAGAGCTGCTCGAAAGTCTTCGGTTCCAAAGCTTTGCCTGGTAACTGCCTAAAAGAATAAGAGTTGAGAGTTAATTGGACACACAGACAAACTCAGGACTAGCAAGAGAATCTTAGTAGTAGTTAAAAAAACACCGAAAACAAACCAACAAACCCTAATTTAACACTTCATACTATTATTTTCTTATATTAATTTCAAAGAAGCAAGTATTTAAAAGCCAGTTCTTTATGGCTCAAAAGAAGCCAGATCCAACATCTTAAAATAGTTTCCTCTAGTGTAAGTCAATCTTCAGCTAAATTCTGGGGGGATACTTAGTATTTTCTAAAGCAATACCAGTCACATTGAAAAGCATAAAAGAAATTTCGAACAGAAACGCAAAGGAGAGAGAAAGTCTTTTATCTCTTACTTCATGCTACAGCGTGTATACCCATGATATCTAGCACAAAGTATTTTAATACCAGGTTTTTTTCACGCCACTTGCACCTAAGGCAATGTGACTAAAGAAGCACTCCAAGTCTGCATTACCACGTGCACATCAATTCCCATTCCTTGGCAAGTGGCAGGACTGTACTAATGAGACTCCTTTGTATATTCAGCGTGAAAAAGCAGCGAACAAGAACAATGTCTTATAAAGGACTTAAGACATCCAAACCCAAAAGAATTCACTACAAGTTTTCAGCAAAGTAGTTTTCAAAAAATACCCCAAAACCCAAAAAAGACAAAGCATTTGCTCAAGCCTATACTCACTTGGAGCTGCTACTAGATCCCCCCTTGTGCCTACATTTCCTGCAGGGACCAAATTTGGCAGATTTCTTCTAAGCACCCAGATTAATAACCCACACGAATAACCCACATGCAAATCAAAAAAGGACATATTATCCTGCCATCAGTCCAAAAGAGAGGTTTTATGTCAGCTGGGAACAGAAATCAAACACTAGGAATTGTATTTATTTGAGCTTAGAGGTCACCATGTTCAGCCACCAGCTAATTATGAACTGCCCTTTGGGGATCCTGACTGTCCTTGATCCTGTGCAGGACTTGAGGCACACAATTAAAAGTGCTGTGGAACCTACATGCATCCAGAGCAAACCTACTGGCTACCACAGTAATTAAGGAAATTAGTACTGAAAAAAATGACTTGTGCTTGGCAAAAAGAGCAAAGGAGAAGCTCTTTCAGGATCTGTTAAACTATTACATTATCACCCTATCATTTTTTTCTAAATTCCAAGATGGATGTACACTAACACTAGAAATCTTACAAATTAAGTAATTTGCTTTAACATAGGTTTTCTTTTCATTCAAATGCTATAAGTTCAATTCCTTCCTATTGAGAAGAAAATTAGACATTACAAAAATCTTCTTTTCTGTTTAAGTTTTTTTCTAAAATGTAACAAACAGTGACAGAAAGTGAATGATGGCACACCAACTCAAGATAAGAAAGATATCAAAATTCAGGGAAAGAAAGGATGATAGTGATTCCCCTAGGAGAACTACACTTTATACAATATTCATATAACAACAGTCTGTTCCTACAGAAAACTAGAATTTGTATCTTAGAAATATAATTGTCAATAATCACTTAAAAACACAATCTGAAAATTACCCTTATCTCATATATGGGATGGTATTTTGTTTCCAAACACGAATATTTAGTGATAATGATTTTGAGGAAGCTAGCCACTGTAACACAGCTGCATTGAAATTTTAAAATAAATATTTATGTTCCCTAGGTTATAGGGAATATGAGGAATAGGAATACCTAGTTTAAATTTATGCCCTTCATTCTGCAAGTTAGAAATTTGACATTTGCATGTCATACATTAGAACTGTACTGTAATAAGGGCTGTAGGACTGGAGTCTAGCTTTACAGCTCTGTTTCAAACTTCTTAAGAATCCTAAAATTGTTCTTATTTTGGAGTTGTCACTGACATCTACAGAACTACACAGTCAAAATGTTTGAGTTTATACTGAGTTTACTGGCAAGTCATGCATGCAATAGATGACAAGGTGTTTCCTTCAACAAGAGTTGGGCCCATCCCAAACCAAATGTTTTCTATACCCACAATTAACCTTCACAGTAATTTTTTTTTTTCTAAAGTCCTAGAATTCCAGTATGTAGCTAAGGCCCACACTCCTCAAAAATCATTCAGAGGAAGACAAGGAACACGTGCCACTGAAGACAAGTTAAACCTCAGAGTAGCCCCTCCAGAGCACAAGAATGCCATATTGCAGTGCATAATCCTGTTTCCTTGAACAGAAAGAGTCCAGTTTGAGTACAAGGCTGAAAATGCCCCTATTAGACTTGCAGATCTCTTAAAATTACATTAGAAGCCATTACACTGGAAGCATTTTGACAAAGTTGTTTGTACAGGCACTGCAGCAAAAACACTGATTTGCCATACAGGAGGAGCTGTCGGACTGATCTCGTGACCCACTGATTTTGACAACTACGTGGTTTGTTGGTATTAAAATAAAAGCATTGGTTCTGCCAAGTTAGGTTTCATTAATATTGACTTCCAAAGGATAACTAATAATTACGTAATTAGAAGGTATTCTCAAAGAACAATTTAACACTGGTGCTTGAAACCAAAACATTTTCTAAGTTGCACAACATTTTGAACTTGTTGATGCCACAAAAGTGCGTGCTCCATTTTAAAATCTGCTTTTATACAGAGGCTGAGGACTTTTCTCATTATGGACTTTCATCTGGCTTTTACCCAGTGCACAGCTTCAAGCTCAGCTGTTACTGTGATAGCCTACCCAGGAACCAGGTATCATTAAAAAAAATGCAAAGACACAGACTGGCTCAGAGTGCCCTGATTTTAAGAACCTGAGTAAGACAAAGTGAATCCCATCCTAAGATATTAGATCTTCAAATTATGTCTACAATTTCTGAGTCACTGTTTGTTCATGAAAACTGCTTATACTGGGTGTGGTACTTTTATGTAATAGGCATAATTGATTTTGGACAATTTTTCAACCACTTAGCCATGTAAGCCACCAAATAATAAAGAAAATACCTTACAAGAGTGATTCCTATCCATCTTTGAACAACATCTTTTTCCAAATTATATGTATCTTTTCTCTCCTCCATTTAGCTGAATATATTCTGCTTCTATCACTGCTTTTTTGATAGAATGGGAGCAATGACATGATTAAAAGCTATATCATAAAATCAAATTTAATTGCTGCTATAAAACAGTTTAATTTTGTTTTTGAAAGACAGTGTCCCCTAATACTTTGGTAATTTGCAATTGCCAGGTCCAACCGATTTTCTTCAAACAGTATGCAAATCAAGTCTTTATTTAGGTTTAGACATTTTAAAAATGCTTACTACAGACAGAGGGCTAGTTTATTTTTAGGTGTGCTGTGATTCCTGTAGGAGGAGACAAATCAAGAAGAAATAACCAAAGATCAAATATTCTGAGCATGGCATGACATCAGAATCATCATGGACTGAATGAAAAGCACATAGCACAGAATATGCTGATTATATTCCTAAGTACCAAAATAATCACTGAGTACATTTCTTTGGTTTGCTATATTGGAGGCCAAATGCAGCTGATCATAAGGTAGGGCTTCTTTGCCTTAAAATCTGTCCAAAGTTGAAAGATTTTTTCAGTGTTAATTAAAAAATAAAAGCACTAAGAGAGTTCATATCAAGTTGTTTCCATGGTTTACACAGGTTTGAATGGCTTTAGCAAAAAGGCAGCTCTACCACAGGCCAGGCGATGTTTACCACCACATGAAACTCAGAGCCAAGGGACTGGTAGGTTTCTCAGTTCAACTTTGCTGTGATGGAAACAGCCAAGGTAGACTCTCCCCATCCAATGCAGGAATCATACCACATCCCCAGGCATGCTGGCTGACCAGTTCTCCATCACAACAGTGTTAGCTGCCCAGAGACAAGCAGGCAGTGCTGTACCACACCCAGCCTCTAATCTCAGCAATGCCTTGGCACAGGCACTCGCCATCCAGCCTGCTCTCTCAAGCTCATTCAGAGCTCTCTGCCAGCCTGGCTTTAGACTACACCACCTCAAACCATGCAAGGTCCCCTGTTCATCAACTTGAGAGAAATGCTGCTTGCATCAGCTTGAAGCACATAGCTCCATGAGAGAAGGATGTAGGTTAGGGATGGAGGGAAGATTCAGGATACTGAACCACACATGGTAGGAACAGCCTGAAGGCAGGCTTATGCCAGGATCTCATGAGGCAAACAATTACTCAGAGGGCAGTTAATCAGATCAACACTGATTTATCAATTTCAGGTACCCAGCACAGCCTGCAGCAAGAAATGACAAATTTTGCATGCTGAAGAGAGGACTGACTGTCTACTGCTGGGAACTGGGACAGTGATGCAACAGTGATGCAATGGTGCCATCCCTGGTACAGGATTTTGGCTACACATGCCAGCTTCTGTCACAATGCCTGCCTAAGCAGATCACCCCACACACATACCAATGCCTGAATTCCTACCTTTCCAATGGCCTTTTTTCTCCCTACCCATTAGCAGAAATCTGGATCAGACTACATGGCAAATGGCTCAGTCTTTAAATAACTTCAGTGTTGTATTCCTCCATTTACAGTACTCCTTTGATTATAACTACCTTCATGCAAAGTAAAATGGTACTGCTCCTGCAAGATGCATAAGGAGATACATAGGCTCCAATCCAGCCAACAAGCAAGCATGCAGGCAACTCCCAGTTTGCTGGCATCTGTACAGCGTGGCCAGGTCTGGAAGTAGATTCACAACACATTTTCAAGTAGTATTTTGAGACCACTGCATTTTATATTCAATCATCAAAACATGTTATACCTCAGCTTGACAGATTTTTCATGTCATTCATGAAAGAAGAGCAACATCAAAAAAAGAAGCAGAACAAGGCAGTAAGGATTTTTTTTCCTTCTCCTGCATTCAGATGCACTACCCAAAGTCCTCCCTCCCCTTTTCATGGCTATCTGCAGTTCCATTAAAATGCCATGCATTACATGAGCTTGTCTTTGAATGGCATATGTGGCAGCTATCAGAAAATGCTGTCATTATGCTTTGACATAAATAGCTTGTGCTGTCTTGGCATTTGTAATCTTCCCATCCAGTCTTCTCCTTCCCATTTTTTTAAATCTCCTCTCTCTTTTTTAACAAAACCCAAACCAAAAAAAACCCCATAACACTGCCTCAATTTTCTCCTGTAGTAATTTGCTTTATCCAAATCCCTCCCAAAGGGCATAAGGTGGTAGGAGCCATATTTAGAGGGTTGCTGTACGCAGTCTTGAACACAAGTTCAAAGTCAGCCATTTGGATAGAAGAAAACTTTTGACATTGCAGCAAACAGCCCAACCACAGTGCTGACAAGATTTTTCAAGGTCAACAGTAGAAAAGAGCAACTCACTTTTGGGGCCAGCAGGATCTGTCTCCTTGAATTTTGAGCCCCAGGAAAATCTAGAGAAAGAGTGGGCATTCATAGGTCCCATCCATAGGAAAATACTACTGACATTACATTTCTGGTGGCAGCAGGAATGCCAGGTCCAAAGGTCAAGGTCATTTTGGGAAAAATGCTGCTGTCTTCCCTTCTGATCAACAACTTTTTCCACAGTCCAAAAAACTCCTGAGGGGTCAGCCAACAAGTGCTCAAGAAGCTGGTACCCATAGAGGTTCTCCCAGTCAGCTCTCCAGCAATGAAATGACAACACTGCCCAACCTAACAAATGCACAGGAATCAAGAGCAAGACCTAGGTTTCTACAAAAAAAAGCTCTTAATTTCAAATCTCCACACCTCATAGCTAAAGTCCATGACAGGCATGATTCCACTGAGGAGAAGAACTGGGATGGCTGGATTAAGAAAAATATCTACAAATAAATGTGTTGTGTAATCTAACTGAACAGCAAAAGTAAGAAGGGGGAAGGAGATGAGTATTTTTGCCATTGACCACATATGCTGGACCATGTGAATGCTGCTCTTTATATCCACAACAGTAATGTTTTTCAGTCGGAATAATTCACTTTCTATGGCTCAATGCAAGGCTGTACTCCCCTATTCAACCCCATACCCCAAATCCCCAGGCATCATCACATTTCAGAGAACATACAGATTTTTCAGTCTTCAGCCCAAACTGCCTTTGATAGCAAACCAGAACATATATTTATAAAAGGAAAGGGTTCATTATTCAAAAAAAAAAAAGTCTTAACTGTTATTTTCTATCATCAACGTAATGATGGGGTCTTATTGGGATATGCCTTCTGGACAAACATACCAAGAGTCCTGAAATAACATTCAGCTACATTCTCACAAAAGATGATGAAAAACAATAAGGAGTGAGCAAGAAGGGAAAAGATTACTGGTGTGGTAGGTGTGAAAAGCACAGATATCTGCACATCAGATGCTTATACTCTGCTCTTTTCAGTTTTTCTGTCAAACCACATGTAGAAACACAATCTGAAGGATGAAAGCAAAGTTCTCCTTCCAAGGGTTCATGGAACACCTGGCTTGGTGAAACAATGCTGCAGAGAGAGCAGAGATAAACACTTGGGATCAATCAACTCAGTCAAGCTTTTCCCCCCACAAACAAGATCATCCCACAAAGGAAAACAAGATGAATAAGCCTACTGTTGTTTATCCTGATGACTGTACTGGCAGGTGTCAAACTAGGAAAACCACCATACATTGCTTTGTGTGACAAAACCATGTTACTGTATGTGCAGATATGGACAGCATCAACTAGATGGGGGTAAGTGTTCCAGTAAAGCAATGCCTGCCAATGCCAAGTGACATCTGAAAGACTAGACATCTCTGAAAAGAACAAATCATTGTCATTTTATTTTTAATTACATAGCTACATCTGGTTTCTTGGGAAACTACTAATTCTGTAAACACCATTTAAATGCACACAAGCTCTATAGCTGCCACCTTAAGTGATGCATGCTGATTTCGACTTTATCTACACATTCACTTTCTCATATGTATTTACAATTAATTTCAGTTAAATAAAAAGTGGGTATTTATTCATCTTCCCAAAACAACAGAATATTAATGTTAGTATTTTAAAATTTTCCATTTGAGCTCCATACTAGTTTAGTAGTTTGTGGCAAAAGAATGGTGCCATTGGGCCCCTTAACCATAAGTGTTCCTTATTAAACAGACAAAAGGATAAAGCAATCATGAAAAAAACATCCAAATATTCTGTTCACCCCTGAAATAAGCAAAAAAACACTGAATTCCATAAGTATGAATTCCATAAGTATGTAAAAACCTATTTTATTGAAAGTTGTCTTTTTCAACTAATTCACAGTAAAACAGTGGTGTACTAGACTTCAGTGCTTCTTTCTGACAGAGAAAATAGTTAAACATACTCAGGGAACAAGAATTATGAAGGAATGGTTTGCAGCAAAGTCATCAACTGAGACAACAGTAAAATTACACGGAGAAATTCCAGTTTCACTACTTAGATATCTTTTGATGACCATGTTTTATAATATATGCACTCTCATGCTAGCCAGATTTGGAACTTGCCCATTGTAAGTCAATCACTCCATACACCATTTCTTATTGTTTTTTCTGAAACATCTACATGTTCAGCACTGCACTGGTTCTTATCTGGCCTCAAGTTGTTAACACCTTTCCAAGTTGGGGGCTAAGCAATCAAGAGACAATTCCATTCATAGCTATTGCAGCTGGATAAATGAATACATGCATGGATACATCCTGTGTGGTGTCCACCAGGGCCATAAAAAAAGCTTGTCCTGGACAGAATATCAGTATGTTCTCAATATCCCCTTCCAGATGTTGAAACAAAAATACCAGAAGAATACCAGCAACAACACAACTTAGAAAAGAGTGTTTGGGAGAAGACTTAAGATGCACAAGGCATTCTATGGCTGGCTGAGCAGTTCAGTCACGAGAAAGCCACAATCTTCCTGCTGTCCTGAAATTGCACCGGACCCTCTATTCCCACTGTCTTCTTCTCACGCCCATGTGAAGTGTACTGCAATCATCCAGGCTATTTGTGCTTCAACAGAGTACTAAACATATATTCAAAAAAATCCAACCCCAACTCCATATAACTCCCTCACACATCCCACCGCCTCTCCCCCTCCCCAAAAATAAGCATATCAACTGAAACAGTGGGTCCCAGCATCAGAGAAGGGCTGGAGCCACAGCATGCTGGAGATAAGAAAGGGACAACACTCAGATTTTGTGCAGATTCTTGAGAGGCTTAGCACACCTGAAGATCCAGTGATGCAGCACCCTGGCAGCTAGGCAGTATGTGACCAGTGGGACTTGCCCAGGGAGTCACTTGCCCTCACACAGATCTTCAAGTTCAGAGAGCAATAATAAAAAAATCTGCCCCAAAAGCCTCTATGCACAATCTGTCTATATAATTTATTTTGCTAAAGAAGGAGAAGAAAGCCTATGACAACTGCAACAGCTTTCTTTCAGGGGAACAAGAAAAAATAAAATTGTTTTTAAAAGCTTCAATGCAAATAAAGCTATTACTTGCAATATTAACAGATAAAATGTTATGATAATAAAAATCATATTTGTCTAGGAAAAACATAAAAAAGGACTAAAGCAAATACCAGTGTTGACTTTTTTTGCTGTAGATGTCATAAAATAACATTTGTCTAACATTTTAATCTTTTATATTTAGTATTTTAAATAATGCCTCCATTTCACTGTAATTGAATTTCTAAGTATTTGTTATTGCTCATTTAGAACAAAAGATAAATTCAAAATATGAAAAGCCTTTGGTTGGTTGTATTTCCTAAGTTCAGTTTTACTACTATTATAATTACAGGCTGAAGTCTATGCTGCAAATTCCAATACATGCTCTCAATCCACTGGCATCTATTTTTACAGGAAGCACTTTAAAGAAAACAATATGTTTGCTTAGGCTGATTAGAAAAAAGATGCTAAAACTCTTTGCAAGTGGGTCCCTGTTGGGATTGTTTATATAAGTGGCAGAGACATACAGAGATACCAGATGAAATGGCCAAGAGTAGAGCATGTTTCTGCCCTAGATTACAGTTACCTCTCACAAATTGACTGCCTTGATCCTGGGTGTATTCAATACTTTAATTTTTCATATATTTTAAATACTTCTCCATGGTTCTCCAGAGACCAGCACTGGTGCCATGAGCAAACCAGGGAGCTAACCACAAGGTCTTGAAATGACATTCAGCAGGAGGAGGAAAAAAGGCAGTAGATAGAAGAAAATGCACACAGAGGGGAAACACTTTAGATACAATTGTTTTCCCATGTTTAGCAAGGTTACTCATGCATGAAAGTAGTTTCTTGTTATTACTAGAGATTTGTCAACCTTTTCAAAATTTTCAGCCTTTCCTGGAAGCAATACTTTGAGCAGCACACATACTGAGACATGCATTGAGCCCACTAAACCCCAAGCATTCACCAACACTCCCCCTCTCTCTCACACACTACGTCCTTTTGCTTGCACATGAGGTTTGGGGAACCAACAGCCTTCTCTGTGCATCTCCCCTCCTGTACCCACATCCCCTGACTCTGATATCTCTCTCTCCTACACACAGTGGCTTCCAAGCCGTTTCACCAGGTCCTCTTAGCTCACTAACAAGGAAACAGATGGACAGTGAAAAAAGAAATTGTGCGGAAACGAACACTTTAGCAGGGTCAAAGACACTGTAAAGGCATTTAGTGTCATACACAGACCCTGGGAAAAAAGTCACAACATCACTTCCCAGTAAACTGTGGCACTTGGCATTAACTGCAGATCTTAAACAATGCAGTTCAGAAATTTCAATTATCTAACAGCAGTTATGTAGAAACAAACAATCAGGTGGAAGTCACTGAAATTAATGGTGACTTCAGGTGGAGCAATACTATTCTCTTCTCTGGAATTTGAATAACTCAGGGGGAAGTGTTAGCTTAAAAGAACTCCACTGATCTGACTTGTCTAAAAAATAAAAGCAAGACTGCAAAAGCTCCTGTTTAGGAACTGACAGCTTTCTAAACAACATTTACATTTCATATTATGAGAGTAGGGAAGCAGTAAGGGAAGCTACATAGAACACTGATACCAAGAAAAAAATTGTTCCAGGGTGTTCCTGACTGTTTTTTAGGAACTTTTTAAATACAGAATTGAAAGGAATATAAACACAACTAATTATATCAGGCTATTTGAAAAGCAAAAAAGTTACTACACTGGAAACAAGATTTTGCAAATGCTCCCGTTCCCAGGGCTGGTGGGGATGATGCACTCCAGGCGTGAGCTCCCGTATCCCAGCAGAGGCCACTGCCGCTGCTGCACAGCACCATCTAATGGGAGACACCACGTACAGCCCGTGACCACAGGATCTGCGCTTGTGGGCAGCCCTTCTCCTTGGCAGGAGATGAAAGAAATCGCCTCTGGCAAAGAAATTAAGTCATTGCTGTCAGAGCAGGAAGAATGGCTGTGGAGGAAATTGAAATCCAAGGGAGCCACAAAGGGATGGCGTGCATTTGAGAAGATGACAGGAGAACGACTAGAGGAGGCAGAGCATCAGTCTGGGCAAAGGAATAAAGCTTAGGCTCAGCAAGTTTTGCTGACCAATGCTTGTCACCGATTAGGTGTTTGAAGAGTTCCAAAATATGAATGTTGCCCTTTCAAAGCATTTAAATATAAGGGAATATTTGGTGAACAAGTAGCAAGGTAGTCAAATATCTTTATACTTCGAGAACTCTGAAATGAACATGTTCTTGGGCTTGAACACACAGCTTTCAGCTTTTCAGAGGATCCTGTTGTAGCTACACCTCCTTCAAGATCCTTCCATCATCTCTCAGCAGGCACAGTGCCACCCTGAACAGTAACCTCACATGATTCATAACTAAAGATATATTCCTCCCCCCCCCCAAAAAAAAAAAAAAATCAAACTCCTTCACTGTTTGAGATATATTTGCCTTTACAAAAAAATCAAATGTCACTGCTAGCAGAAATCAGGGATCAGGCTGCTAACAACCTCAAAATCAGGACTTCACCCTATTTAACATGACTTGAAAAGGTCCCTCTTTAAGCACTTCATTGGTCTGTCACATGTCCTTCCTGTCTGAACATTTTGGTGAAGCTGATGGAGTATTTATTAAGCCAAGCATCACAAGCCAACTCTTATTCTCCAGGGATCTCTGATGCATGGTTTGCAAAGCCACAGATAGCAGATGCACTATCAGCTGCCAGTCACAGGCAGCCCCACGCAGGGATAATTGCTGCACTGCAATTAAAGAATTAAGGTGAAGAGCATGAAGGTCCAGAAGGGAAGCCATGAGTGACAACTGCTGCTCTCCTAAACTCGTTTAACACTTCCCCCTTCCTTCATCAACATCATCACTCCACTTTTGAGCCAGGGAGAGCATTGCCCACGACCCAAATGTTACCCAACCACCTCCAGCATGATACTTCCTCCAGCCATTTTACTGCTCCTCTGCAAATGCAGCTTTATTTATTTCATTATTTGAGGAGCCAAACTGGTTTGACAGAGTGCTTGCCTCCTTCCTTGGGTGTGCAGAGGAACCCAAGGTAAGACTGACTATCATAGCAGCTACATAGAGTTGCTACGTACACTGCCCAGAGGTAGGATTTAATTACTAGTCAAAAGCAGTCTATCTCCCCCTGATTACATAAGACAGCTATAATTTGCTTGTATTTATTATGACATCCTTGCAGAAATGTTCATGACTCTTTGTAAACAATTCCATATTCTGCAAGGGAGAGGCAAAAAAAATTACATCACAGTCTCCATATTCAACACATTAAGCATTTAAAATGTAAATCCTTGATATCCACCTTTTTATACCATTAGAAAATTCCATGCTGATGAGAAAAAAAAATTTCGTTGTTATTCAGAGGAAAACAAATCAGCAGTGTACTAAAGAATTTATCTCCATATGGCAAATACATCCTTTCTCAAGACATGCTCTGGTCTTAAGTTCTGTGTAGAAAAAAGAGAGTTTAACCAGCAATGGGCTGGTTCACATATCTCCCCTAATTATACATCTATAGTGATTAAAAAAGCTCCACAAAACACACACACAAAAGCTCTGCAGGCAAATTGCACTAGAAAACATACCCAGAGCTATAAAAACAGTCTTGAAAGACTACTCTCGCTTTTACTCATTTAGTATGTTTGTACCTTGTAAATACTTTTTAGATTATGAACAGATGCATGATCTTTGGGCATTTTTTGTCTTTAGCTTAACTTTATTTTGTCTCTAATAATAACAAGGCATTAAATGGACAAATACCATCAGTAACTCATACAGTTCTTCATAGACAGAATTATCTATGCCCTGGAAGATAGAGATTTTCTTCTACCATACACAAGATGCCTCAAGCATTCTGGGTTGGAGCCACAATGGTTTCTGTGACCAGCTGTCTTCCAGGGCATGCAGACTCCAAGAATGTCTGAAATTTTGCCTAGCAACAGACAAAGCACAGACTGCCCCCAATTTAAACGTTTTACTCCATACATGTTGCATGAAGTTATGCCAATTTCTGCTGCTTGATCTACTAAGTGGTTGGGATTATTACATAAAAATTTTTACCATTTTATTTAAAGCTCAGTAACAAAGATGCTTCTCCTGATGTAAAAAAAAAAAAAAACCAACCCAAAGCTGGGTAATACTTTTAACATTAGGTCCACTGCTTTATCAAGTAGAATAATGTCTCTTGGGATTTTTTAATTCAAAATTCCAGAGAGAAAGAAATGATACTTCGCAGCACTGATGCTATTTCCGATGCAAGATTTAATTCTGGTTTTGGGTGCATCACAAAATAATGTTTTATTGGTCATACATACTCAGATCATTTGTTAGAACAAGAAGTTGGATATAATTTCAACCTGAAGCATTCAAACATGACTTTCACAACATTTACAGACTAACAAAGGAATTATCCCACTGAGTTCAACTAGTTGTCCATCCCACCCAGCATCCTCAGCCTGACAGTGACACATACCAGGTATGTCAGCATGTTTGCAGGGTGGGGAGGGAGGATACTAGTACTTTCATATTCAGAGCAGAGGTGTTGTAGCCTTCTCTATAATTAAATGGTAAAAAACACAGATAGGGAGAGCAGCACATCTTTTCATAAACAGTGTTCTTGCATCAGAAATCATTACAGAAAGGAGAAATGCCACCCACCACTTCCTCCTGCACCTATATACTAAGCTTTTTAAAATACTTGGTTGCTTAAAGATTTCTTTGTTTGCACTACAGAATGTATGGAGATGCACATCCAGAAGAACTTGAACATAAGTCTAACTTGTGATAAGTCCAAAGTAATAAATGCATGCAATGCCTTCTTAACTAAGTCATGTACCCATGAATATGCTACTAAAAATCATGCATCTTATGCAGGACAGTATTCTCCAAGCCTGGTGCCTCAGATTGAGAGCCTGCATTGATAGCACGTGGGAATTCAAACAACATTTGGGAGTCACTGCAAAACTGATCTCATATCTCTTGACATATTCTGACCTCTGCTGTTATAAAGTGGAATTTATTTTTGACAATATTTTTTTCTTTGAAACACTGCCCCCAGCTGAATAAGAATTTTTAATATCTGCAATCATCCAGGGAAAAGAAACAACAGGAAAATCACTTTTATTTTACATCATGAAACAGAGTTTCCATGCTTTTTCCATCCTCCTCATGTTTCTACCATCCTGTCATTTATTATAACCTGCATCATTTGACTATTACATAAATAAATATACTTTGGGCTTTTTTGGGATCTACACACTGTGTATGCTCCCAGTCATCTCTCTGAGAATGAATTGTTGTAGGTTTTTTTGACAGATACCACCAAAAACACATACCGAAACAGAGACTACTACTGATCTGAAATTACTCATACTAATTTTAGACAGCACTTTTGTTTTCCAGTGTGAGTTGCACTTTCATCACCAAAATATTGCACAGTAGCCTAGCAGGCTCTAAATTATGTACAAGTCTAGGACTCTACACTGAATTTTGACAGTACTGGCTAGGAAAAGAAATCACATTCTAAATACGCCATACATTAACATCAGCGGAAGTGTGAATCCAGATGAATGATGGCATATTGGTCAGCAAACTTTTGAAAGCAGCAAAACACCACTTTTTAAGTTATAGGTACACTTCGAGGGGAAAAGAAGAAAGAGATGGTGTCCATCATGATTCTCTGTTTCCAAACTTCTCTTTCCCTTTCGGATAAGAAGTCTCCTTTCAGACCTTATCTTGAAGATTAACATTTGAACCTGTACTGTACTTATCAAAAATGTTCAAGCAACATTTTCTCTCCCTTTCCCATCATAACACCTGTCACACTTCAAAATAAAATTGCATGTACAGCTTATATGATTTCCACCAGACTTGCTGATTCCCCATAGCTTGAGAGATTATAAAGAACTTGATCAAATATTTATAAGCAGTATGAATTCAGACTCCCAGTCAGAAAAGAGTTTTGATTAAGGAGTAGAAAGCAACACAGTGCACAATGAGCGTTTCAGCACTAAATGCTAATTTATCTTTATGTCTAAGTAGGAAAGAGACCCTAATCTAAAATCAGCTGGTTCACCTTTATGCCAAGAACCTTGTAGTTTTAAACACAAGAAATAGTCTTGGTCAGTTCTTTTCAGTATGTTCTCACCATTAACTGTGTTCTTTCTCAGCAATACTAAAATTAATGGAGTTTTTTATTATTTTGCATGCAACAACTTTATTTTCAGCTTCATGTATAGTCAATCTTTAAATACTTTACTTCTGCTGAGAGAAACATATAGAAATTTGCCTTCACACCTTTACTGGAGTAAGTGCAGGAAATGCAACTGGTCAATGTAGATAAACCACTGAATCTTAAAGGACCCTAAACTAAAGGTACAAAACTAACAGCTGTTAAAGTCCAGCACGGCACCTTATCCCACCATACAGATGTCCCAGGACAGCCTGTTAGTATACCACACACTTCCTATTTCAATAAACATCTTCACACATTCTGTTTTGCCCCAGTTAAAACCATCATCTGCTGGGAATCAAACCAGAGCGGACCCCCCAAAATGTTACTGCATCTCCAGTCACTGATACCTGGACTGCTAGCAAGGATGGTAAACAATGAGTCACACAGACTACCACAAGTGTCTTGTAGGATTTAACACTAAAAATTACATTTTAAAAATATGTAACTACTTTAAGTAAGACATGTTAAAACACCTCAGCTTCCCACTCAAAAGTTTTATTAATAAATACAAGAGCTTTGGACAATATAAGGAGGAAGCCTTAGCTGTGCTCTCTTTGTATAGAGACCACCCAGCAGCATCCTGCAACAGGTTTCAAGGCTTTATTGGTTTGATTGAACATCTGTCAGATTCTGTAATACCCTTGAAAAGAATAAATAAAGTGCTATGGTTAGTTTAATTTTGTATTCTGTCAAAAAAATATGATGAGACATTGAATAGCCTAAGCCAAAGTACAGCATGATTAAACAGGAAGTTTGAGAAACCAGTTCACAAAAATAGAAGTGAATAAAATTCACACAACCAGCACAAAAAGAGAGCTAAGTTTAGGTTAAAAAGTAACTAAAGACAAAATACAGAAGAAATTCTATGGTCCTACTAGAAATAAAAAAAGGACAGAGAAGGCACGATGAAAGTAAAGAAACAGATAATGAAAAGATAGTTATGATGTTCAGTTAAAGAGCTGGCAGATGCTTCAGAGAAGCATAGGACTGGGAAAACAATCATGAGAGTATAAGTGTTGAGATGGCAAAGCCTGGAAGAATTTGCATAATTAAAGTTCTTGTCTGTTCTAGAGCATGCTCTAAGCCATTAACAATTATCCTCAACTCAAAGGGCTGGAAAGGTCTCACTGACTGAAAAAAAAAATTAAAAATAAAGATCCCCTTTTGATGTGTGATGACATGAGAAAGAAACCAGAAAAAGGGTTAGACAAACATTTACACTATTCTCCCCAACTTTAGCTTCTAGAAGGGTACTAAATATTGCTGACTCACCACCAACACAAGGACATTGCTTTTTGCAAGGGAGGAACACTTTTGGTCTGAAAAGCGTTTTTTCCCTGCCTTGGTAAATAAACTGGTTTGACACAAGAAAAGCAGCAAGTGTGCTATAGATGAACTCAAGTCCTGCAACTGGAAAAAAAGCCTTGTTATTTTATTTAAGGACAGACTCTGGAAATGCAATCTGGCCATGACACAAAAGTAGAAGACCACACATGTCAAGAGCAGGTTTCTAATGTGTCTGCTGGGATAGGGTACCAAACTGGACCCAAGAGAAGTTATTTTACATAACTCTAGTGTGTTCTTAGCAGAATTAGGTGATGGACAACCACCATGTTATTTACAAACTCAACCTGAGACATTGCATGAGACAAAAATTCCCTGTTCAAGTCTGAAGCTGGAGCACTGATGCAAAGTTCTGCAAGAAAAATTCAGAGCTGGCTACAAAATCTTGTTCTTAAAACAGGACAACCAAACACATGAATAGGATATTCCTGTACATCTCATAACAACAGTAACTTTTTTTTTCAACAAAATGTCAGTTTGTAGTCAGTCACCCTCATACCCTTTCATGCAGTGACACTGCTTTAAGTGATTATTCACCAGTCTGTATCGGTGCAGTAGCTATCCTACTCTTAGTTTGGTCCGTGCTATTTCATGTATTGTGCTTCAAGAAAAGACAATTAGGAGTACGAGGACTAGTCATTGCAAAGAGATGAGAGGAAACACTTCTTTTCCAAATTTACCAAAGCAAAATTTGCACTAATGGACTTAATTCAGCAAAGAAGATTGTCATGCATTAGGGAGAAAAAGTTAACCAGGAAAGTTAAGTAGCAGTTTTTAAGAGGTTAAAATATATGGAGATAGATAGATAGATATTCCAGGAAGGGTCTAAGTATAAGAATATTCAATTTTACAAAAGAGTACTCATGAACTACATGACCCCTATGCTTCTGAGCCATATATGCAATTTCTACATAAAAGAACTCATTGCTCACTCAGTCTCATCATCTAAACACTAAACCCAGTAAAAGTTCTTACTTAAGCAAGTATGTATCTCCATGATTTAAGGCACAAGACAGAGCAAGGTGAGCTTCAGGGAGAGTTTTGGTGGTGTTTTGGAAATTAGGTACTTCACAGCAACTGCTCAAAACTCACAATAACCTAGATGCAAAAATCCTTACAAATAAATCAGTTTATTTTAGGACATACCCTCTAAGTGCCAAAGCAGAATTTTAAATCTGTAATGCCTACTATGACATGGCATTGTTAAAGCAGCAGAGAAGAAAAACTGTGTAGGCCTGATGGAGAGGACTGGCACAAGTACTACTCCCACAAGTACCTATAATTATTCAGATCAGGCTAATTGCCAACTCTGAGGGCACAACATTTAAGTGGCACTTACACTACCACATATAACCCAAACACCAGGCTCTGTAACTCTTAATGTTGTGGTAGAAGAGGTATGGAGGGCTAGGATCTACTAAATTTGAAGGCTACATCCAATTTATGCTCTCTAATGAATTCTTTTACCAATACTTTTGTATGGTCTGTTAATTCTCATCACTTGATGGGAGTAGGGAGGAAGAAACTAATTGGTCTTCATGTGCAAGGGTATTAGTGTTACACTGCTTAGAGGTGACCAACCTGTGCTTCTCTAGTGACCCTGGAACCACTGGAGATGCCTGCAGAGATGGGAGAGTGCAGACTGGTGCTGCTGAGGATGCCTGTTCACCACTGGGACTTTCTACACTTCCACAGAGACTACATGATAGTCAGATAACAAATAAAAAAATCTAATTTCCCATTCCTTGATAGAAGATGTCTTGAGCTAGTAAACATGACTGACCTACAAGCTCTGAAGGACAAAGGGCTCCTCCTGGGCACCTGCAATGACAGAGTGATGTGAGAATAAGGCAGCTACCAGTGGAGAGAATAGTTATAACCATAGCAGAGTTGTCTTTGAAGAGCCTCCAGAAACCACATAAGAAAAATAACTTTTTTTTTTTTTTGGAAGGGAATATTCAAAGTAAAAGCAGGTCTGGACTTCATTACATAGCTTTTGGTCACAGGCGCATGAATCCACCTGCTCAAGGTATTACTTCAGATACATATTAAAAAAAAAAAATTAAAAAAAATCAAGTTTTTGCCACCTCAAGGAAAAACATGCAAACCTCAACACAGCCTTGGTGCCAGAGGTGCAAACAGAAGAAACACAAGACAAAAGTAGAGGACTCTAGAAGTGCTGTTCATGTTTGCTTATGAGAAATATGGGGGTGGGAAGATGAGAAGAGCTACTTTTGTTTCTGACCCATCCCCTCCAGCCCACACAGGCAGAGCATCCAGCACAGCCCTCACACAATAGAAAATGCTTATTCTTAACTAAGAATAACCCTGCCTCAGGTCTGCAATACATGACATTTGCTGCACCTTGGTCTCCTGTCTTCGTCTATACCCATGTATGATGGAAAAGCTGCTAGCCTGGGTAATTCCAGTTCCACTGCTGCTTCCAGCAATCCTGTGCAACATTACTGCTGAATTCAGGGAGATTACATAGAAACCTGGCAAACTGAAACAGCCCCAAGGCCTGATATGACTAAATATTCCGTGGTAATGACACTTGGCACCAGAAGCTCAAAAAAAATCAAATATAAATGTCAAAAGCTAGTAAATCAGAGGTAGCCCTTCAAGGTTTTGTTTGGGCAAAGATTTATTGTAGTCAAGGCCACACTTTAAAATGTACAAAATTCCTACCAATATGTATCTCTATCAAAACATATGTCTGTGAAAAGTCATTGTCAGTCTTTGTATTACATTTATCAATAGATGCCAAAGGACAGATCTGGGGTCAATAAAGTATATTACCCATCTTCCATTTAATTAGTTTGAAGAAACAAAATAAAATTAAATAACGTCCAACAAAACAATCAAAAGGTTTGTTCTTACCTACATGCAAAAAGAAGGCTACAACATAACTACCCAAAACACATTTTACCAAAAGAAAGGGGTACAATAAAACAATTCTGAAACATATCTTCAACATTATTTGAAAACATCCTATTATGAAACAAAAGACTTCCTTCATAAACAGTGTAATGGTAAGCTGAGAATCCCTGCAAAATATCTGCTGAATCCTTGGAGAGTTGCAACACTCTGCAACAGAAGATATTGTTACTTTAACAAATCTGAAAACTTAGCACAAAGTGAAACTGGGTTAAGAAGTAAACATTTTGATGTCTAGCAAATTTTTTTGCAAGTAAACTTGTGATACCCATACCTCCATTAAAAATATTAAGAAACCCTACCTAGGGAAAATGCTACAGCAGAAAATTCTTTGCAGCTTTTTACTAGAAAGTAATTTTGCAAACATTATAAAGATCTCTGTGCTACTCAAAATACTCAGCAGTGTTTAGAATAACTGAAAGTAACTGACATAAAACAGCAACTCAGCTTCTGTCTTGATTCTGTTTGTTTCATATTAATGAAACATCTCTGAAATTCATAGCATCTGAACACAGAATACAGTATGACATAGTAAAGGATATTTTAAGACACTGGAATGTCATTAATTTGTGCCCCTTAGCTCAGCAATTTGTAAATGATTAGCTTTAAAGCACCAAAACAAAGTAGAGCCTGTCTGAGCCCATTTTATCCAACTATAAGTGTTTAATTTGAACACCATTTAAGATCTAATGCCAAACCCCAGCATGCATTATTTATCATAACATTGAGAAGGACATCCGATGGCTTCCTGTATCATGTAAGAACAACTCTTTTTTCTTTTTCTCTAAGCCTAAATCTTGGCCCTTTCAGTTTCCCAAGATTTCAAACAAGAACCTACATTTCTGCTGGGAGCCAAGTCTCTGAGGAGCAAGTTTAGCTTGAGACGTCACTGTCAAACCTTTTCCTACGGTGTCCATAGGAGGGGAGGGAAAGAAGAATACAACTAGGCACAATGCTAGTTAACCATCTATTTTTCTGCTTACAAGAGAAACGGGCTCCTCACACCTTAAAAAGGAAAGGGACTTGTACTACCAGATTCCTGCTCCTACTGATTTTTTTCAGGAAATAGCAAGTCCTTGGCTCTGACAGCCAAGGCTGCACGAAGGGTTACAGAGCCATGGCAGCTCTGTAGCTCCGGTCTCTAGAAAAACCTTTCACTCTGAAGAGGTTGTGAGACTCCCCAAACAGGGCTAAAAATGAAATTACATTGGGACAAGTGAAGACCTCCAGAATGTTTATGAATGTCTCGCTCCAGGAAAAGAGCTCTCCTGACTGCAGACACTACTTTGTGTTTGTTTGTTTTTTAAATTTCATGAAACAGAACACACCCACCTCTTTTTTCATCCTGAGCAATTCATTCCAAGTCAAAGCTTTGGTCTGAAGCTTAAGGTCTTCTATTTTATTTACTTCTGGGCTAGCCTTAAAGGAGCAGTGAGAGAGGTTTAAAAGTGGCTACATCATTCACCAGAAATACAAGTTTTCTGCTCTTAGGCACTTATGGAATTCACTTGTTTCAAGCTCTTCAAGTTTGAGAAAAAAAAAAAATCTGGGCTTCAAAAATTCCTTACTTTAATTAATGACTGGCTTTGACTTCAAATTAGTTTAATCACCACAAAGGAACAGTGAAAACAAAAAGTTCAGCATCACATGATATTTTAAAATAACATCATTAACTTGGTACTGCACAGACTGCAGAGTCCCATTCCCAGCCAGCTCTCTCTGGTGGGGGTCTCTGTTCTAACAGCAGGAAGGGATAGAAAGCCTCTGTGGCACCTTGTGCTCCCAACACAAGTATATTGATCAGATAATTTTAATTCATATATAAAAGTGAATTGGGCAGAGGGATTGGGGAGGGGTTTATTAGTTTTACAAGTCTTCCTTACCTAAAAGGTTGAAGAAGCCAAAAGAATGTTTTGGGAGAGAGAAATTTTGAAAAAGTATGATCCCAAATTCTCCACACCTCAACAAAGAGAAGCAAGGTATAAGCAGCCAATTTCCAACTTTTAAAAAAATCTAATAGAGTTCATTTTCATTTTGAAAACTTATCTGGAAGGTTTTTTAAGTCATCATTTACTAAAAATAAATTAATAAGGAAAGGTTACTCTGAAGCACAAGCACAAGGTAAATGCTTTCCACAACCTCAGAAAGATACTTAAAATACGTTCCCTGGCAGCTCTTTTTATTGCCAGTTGGAAATATTTTCCTCTCTATTTTGTGCTTAAAAGAAAAAAAATCAAATTCACAGGCATGCTGCTGTAGCATGTCTGAGTTGCAATGTTCTTGTTCACCTCAGCTGGGCAATTTCCTCACTCTGATGGGCGCTGCTAAAGCAGTCAGATTGTTTAACATGCTATGCAAATTCCTGGAGATGAATGCTTAAATGCCAGCACATAGACAAACAGAAATCAGCAAAATCAGCAATATGCTAATTCAGCATGATGCTGAACTCAATGCAAACATCCCTAAAGGTAATCAACAGGAAAGGGGAAGCAAGACAAATTTGGAGACTGTAGCACGAGTTACAGGAGAAGGTCCACATAATGGTGGATGATACTCAAAACAGATATTCATGATGATATTCAAAACAGAAAACCCCACTCCACAGACTGTTTATGATCTGAACCAAAGAATCTTTACCTCCTTCTAAAAAGGCCCAATAAAATAAAAACCCACAGAAAACCTCCTCCAGCCATGAATACATCTTAAAGTTGTTGCGGCAGACATTCAGTACTAAGCACCTTGAACCTTCTCCCCCACAAATTTAATCTCTGCAGAGTCAAACAAATATTAATAATTGAAAAGTACACAAAGTGATTTTACTAAGGGGGTAATTAGCAACTTCATTTCAGTTTAGCAGCTGATTTTGGGTTGGCATTAAACCAACAGGAGCTTAAAAGAACCTATTAACACGGATAAGTTTCTGAATAACCTTGTGAGTTACTTGCTGCAGTTTGATGTGGCCCTCAGACTTCAAAGGCCCCTTTCATAAGAAAGCAGGACAAAGGCAGAGAGGTCTTTATCATCATTTATGGTAAATAAGAGACGAATCCTCTACACACTAGAAAGCTGATGCAAGGAAAAGACAAAACTTTGCATGAGCTTCATCAACATTTTAGGAGCCCTAAATTATCCAGTAGTTTTTTGATTAGATGATGCTGGTAATTTGGAAAGGCAATAGCAAGTAGTCTAGGAGCACAGAAGCACACAGATAAAGATTTTGCTGCTTTGCTATCAGTAGATGTTTGTGAGGACCCATCACCAGACTGCAGTGGAGCACATGCCCAAGCATTTCCTCAGGTGAGCAAGCCAGAGCCTCCCATCCTGGACACACACAGCTCAAACTCTCATAGTTTTTTACTTCTCAGCCTTAGTGATTCCCATTGCCTTAGTCTTGGACATACAGGCAGAACTGGGAATCCCAGGCATCTGTGTTTAGAAGAATTGCATGTTAAAGTCTTAGCACCAAATGCACACGCTGCTGATAATTAGGCCATGCAGAAATGTAACAATCACCCCCTTAGCAGAATTCACTGACAGAAACCCAGCAAGGACATACAGCTTAAAATTAACACAGTGTGAAATGAGAAGTACAAACCCTTAAGTGGAAAACTGCCAAATGTAATTTTCACAATTACCATTTAATTTAAGAAGCAGATCAAAAGGAGCACATCATTTACATTTTCAAACATTAAATTTTAAAGATCAAAGACCTCTAGTATTTCCAGACTGCATATATGTAACTTGGTTCGAGTAAATGAATCTATGCAGAGGGAGAACATGAGCTGCTCATTTGCTCCATGTAAGAGTTTCCCCATCAACTGTGACTGCAGCATGTGGTATCTGCAACAAGCACCATCAGCAAGCTCCCACTGACACTAAATATTAATAGAAGCAAGGGGTTTTAAGGCCTAAAATAGCATGATACCAATTTTCTGACTGCTGAGGAACTCTCTCCCTGAAACTAGCCATTGCTTCAGAGATTTTTTTCACAACTGCAGCCTGACAGCTATGACTTAACAGTACTTAAGGCAATGTTCCAGAGGTCATCAAAGATGCTACATTACCAAAACTGTGTTTTTGTGACAGTGCTGTAAGCCTAATTATGCTAAAAAGTTAAATAGAGAGAAGTGCACTATGTAAATATTTCAAAACACATCACATAAATTCCATGTAGCAATGAAATAACAGCAGCAGAGGCAATGTTTTAGTGACCACTGGGAGCTACTGCAAGAGATCCTGGTCAAATTCAGTGTAAAGTAGAAAGTGTCCTGGAACTTCTATCCAGGAAACAATTGAACGCTGAGTTCACACTGAAGACTTATGCCTACTTCTAAGCACCTCCCAAAAAACCACAGTTTAGAATTCAATATTAAAACCAGATTTTTCTTAGCAGAAGACCAGAGAGCATCATTACCATAAAAACTATGCTAAAAAAAGACCCAATTGTTCAAACTGAGCCAGTGAACAGGAGTTGCTTGCGGAAGTTGAGAAGATGACCAAAACTTCTCTTACTAAGTTGAGGAACACAACACCATCACCGTGTGTAATGGGCAGCTGTGTTCAGTACTTGATTGCTGGTGTTACAATAACATTCAATCCCCAAAGTCTTCCTTATTGTACACAAAAATCCTCAGTACAGCACACTGCCTATCAGAGTGATCCCAGGCACAGGATGGATTTTTAGCTTCATGTCCCTTATGTTCCTATTTCCCTCCCAAATACCAGGATTAAAACTACCTTAAAAGTAGACAGGAGGGGATATATAATACAAACAGGGACTTTAATTCTTATAATATGGCATTAGCACCTAATAAAGGAAAGAAAAGCGCATATGAAATCCACAAATCTCTAAACAAGAGAGGGTTTAAAGCAGTTTTCTCAAGAACAGCTTTTCCAACAGACACTTCTCATGATAAGGATGATGCATTCTCTAACTAAGACTATAAAGCTCTTGAAAGGATGAACAGCCATTGTATTTTTACAATAGTTGAGGCACCTATGTACTAGTACTTTGATAAACAGGTCTTCCTGACAGATAAAAGCTGTTACACTGAAGCAAGTTTCATACTTTAAATCTTCTCTCACAAAACAGAAAAAAAAAGTGAGCAAGATCCAGGCTGTTTAGATGAAGAGAACAATGAGCTATGTCTGGCTGCAATTAATGCATAGCAACCTAATCTCAAAGGATATTTATATTGCATAATGCTGTGGGTATTCTTGCCAGACCTATACTGGCTCACATGGACTTCTGTGTGACAGCAGCCACATTGCTTCCAATTCACAGCCTACATCAGGCAGGCAGACATGGCCAAAGCACTTGGAAATCTCAATCTACATCTCTGTCAAAAATTGAAACCACTACATACAACCTAAACAACATTACATGCATTGATAGATTTAAAAATTGGTAAAATTGGTGCACTTCTCATCTGCCTCCACTAGCAGTCTGCAGAAAAGTGCCCCTACCCACAGAAGAATACATATTTCCTGCCTCCAGGAAAAAAAAAATAAATAAAGACACATATACTTCTTTACTTAGAGTGTAGAAACACTGAGGTTGAGATGAGAAGAACCTGGAGATCCAGATTTAATCTCCACATCCTGCCCCCAGGAGCAGCATGTGTTCAGCTGAGTGTGCACAAGATTCACCTGTTCCCATACTCCAGAACAGTGCAGAAATAAAGGTCGGACATGGCCAAGCTACAGCCACAGCCGGGTTAGGGATAACACTCTTAAGGGAACAAAAAAAAAAAAAATGAAAGGAGAGTGAGGAAGGCTGGCATACCTTTAAAAACAGCCAAGACACACCAACATCCTTTCCACATTTCATTCCTCCATATCAGAAATGTAGCGTGACAGAGATATCTTCTACTTCCAGAGAGACATCCTCCTCTACCCTACCTCCTCAGCTAGTCACAGAGGAAAGAGAAAATAATCAGATGAGTCACCACTGGAAATCTGCAGGGCTGGGTTGCATCGAGCCCATCACTGCACCAGACGCAGGAAACCGAATCACTGCCAGTTTCCCAGCCACATCTGCCCAGGTGCTGGGACACCCTGCTCCAGCTGCTCACCTCACTACCACTGCCAGGCAGCTTGGGTCCTGCAAGAGACCCGCCCGCACACACAGCAACAAACCCTGTCGCTGAAATGTGCACAGCAAATACACTGTGTTCTGACAAAATTAACAACTATGCTGAGAATCACACAAGATTTAACAGTATTATCCTTCTGAACTATAGTATATCTAAATATATTTAGGGAAAGAACATCCACATTTTTACTATCATTTCCAAAGGAAGACAGTTTTTACAAGGAAAGATCAAAGATTACAATGGAAAATGGAATGACACAAGATTTTTGGTGCCACAGTAAAGAAAAAACCCCACAATTTTAGAAATTCTTAGCTGTGGAGGTAAAAAAGGGAAGAAAAAAGGAACCATAAGCATGAACATATAAGCATTTTTCAGTCAGGTATAACAATAGGTTTCCATGTTCCATGGTAAGTAAAGCAGATGAGATACTAATTTTAAAATATGTGAAGAAATTAAAATAAGTGTAGTAACACATTCAGAAACTTAGAATAGTCTGAGACTGCATTCCCCCAGTCTTTTAAATGGCTAAATGCAAAACAAATGCAAAAGACCAGAAAACAATAGATTTAAGAAGTTGGCACATTCTATGAAATTTCATAATTTAAATACTTACAAGGTAACAAATTCATGAAAGAAAAAGTAGTTATTTACAAGTAACTTTAGGTGCACATTTCTCGTCCCTTTCCAAGCCTCTCTTCTCTGTCACTTCTTCAGAGCACACAGCTCCCAGCCCTACCCACTGACACCTGACATGCAGACCTAAGAGAGTCTGAGATCACTTTGCCAGACCTACCCCAAAGTCACAGAGGACTTTGGGATTTTATCAGACACATGAAAGCTAGGTCATTAGTGAGCAACCCAGTCTGTGCATTTTAATGGGGATTTGTCTTTGAAAACTTCATCCACACATAAGACTCGTAGCTGTGAAGCAATACCCTCTTGAATAATCATCAAGTTGATGTTTATTATATCAGGGATTTTTTTTTTTTTTTTTTTGCCTCCACAGCATCAGGCAAATGTCTGTGAAAGATATCCATCTGTACCTGGAGCTCACGCCTTCATCCTCGCTGCATTTCCATTCAGTCTGAATAAGATCAACTACAAGCAGCCTTTTTATTGAATGTTGAGAACTTACAATGAAGATGCCCACCTGACATAAAAAAACCTAACAAACCAAAACCACCCCCCCACACGTACATACACACACACACACAAAAGGGTGAGACCCTTGTAGTTAGTTAAGACAGTCAATGTCACTTCTTCACAACCCCTTATATTTGCAAAAGAACCTGCAACCAAATGTCTGGCCCTGTTTCATTTAGGATTACATTCTCAAGTGCATCAAGTGTCACTAGCACTATTTAGGCAAAGCGAGCAGGATGACACAAGGTAAAAAAGGCTTCTCCTAGAGCAAAAATGCAGTAGTGTCTTTGTCCCCTGCTTCGCCTAATCTTAAATAGTTTCCAAAGAAGCATTTCAAGGCTGTGCAACAGGAAATGCTACAAAGCTCCTCCAGCGCTGTAGTGTCAAACCTGGGTATTTATTTTTACCTCCTCCACAACCACTTTGACATTTGGCTTCATTAAGGTTGGAAAAGATTTTTAAAGATCCTCAAGTCTAACCTTCTGCTTCCTTCAATGTCAAACAGATACTAACTAATAGAAATAGGATACTTATATCATGTTTTTGGAGGCATCAGCATATGACACAGTACTGCCATGACTGGCCCAAGCTATGTGGTTACCACTGGCAGAAAAGCTTGACATCGTGTACCAATCCAACACTTCCAGCATCCCCAAATTCTGACACCAGCTACACAAAAGGTGTGTTGGAGCCCCATGGTGTACTGAATGTTTTTTCTTCCACTTCCTTAAAGTAAGCAGAAAAAACATCCCACACTTGTTTCTGTTCTTTATCACATCTTGATTTATTAACTGACATGGTCATTTTACCACACAGAAAATCTCAGATCAAACTCCAAAAGCTAGACTTCTCAATTCCTTCCTGATAGAAAAAGTAATAAATAAATAACAAATAGCAGGGTCAATAAAGCAGTTCCAGGAAAGAATTTATAAATAACACTGGAAATGAGTTTTGGGATTAGATTGCCCCTGTGAAGGGCAGGTGATGATGACTGCAGAGCTGCTGGGCGATATATCCCAATACCTCTGAAGGATCATCCCCCAACCAACACAGTCTCAGTAAGACACAAGGACTGCTTCCTTCCATAGCAGAAGTCAATGTATAAGCATATCAAATACTTTCAAATGCTTTGGCTCAGAAACTCCTTGCAGAGTTTCCATTTAAAATAGCTCCAATTGTATTTATAAACCTTATGAAATTCATCCTGAAGAAGTTATTTATGGCTAGAAGCCAGCCTCCCTAATCCAGGTGTCTAGCTTATACCTTGACCCTGGGCATCTAGCAAAGAGATCCTGAGTCATGTAAGGAAGAGAGCCAGGCAATGAGCAGAAGCAGGTGACTTGAGAAACCTCCAGGGAAAGAGACTGCTTGTCTGAGTTCAGGTGTCTGCCTCTCTTCATCCCATCAGTCAGCTGCAACCCAAGAGAGCTGCTACCAAAAGGCCACATCCATCAACACTACCTCTTCCCTGGCTGGAGCACTGGTGCCCTCCTTGCCTTTTAGGAGCCAAGCAAACACCAAATACCACAAAACACTCTAATTTTCCCTTGAGCCAACTCACCAGAGCATCAGACAAACACCACTGCCACAGCAAAAGGAGGCAGGGGAAGCACAAGCCAAGCACAGGAGTTTCAATGACACCCTGCTGGATAACATCTCAGCACTAACACAAAACCACATTGTCGTGGGATCTGCTGTAGGAGGACAGCTTGGCCCAAACAACAGATTTCACTGTTTGTGCTAGCTGAACTGATCTCAGCTACACTAACTCCTTTAAAGCTGTGATACATTACAAGGATTTTGACTTTTTTTGGCCAACACAGTAATAACTATTTCCCAAAGTTAGTATATTGTGTTCTTTTCTAATAGTAACAACTGAAAGCTGAATCGCATCCAGAAACAAAACTGAGAACTTTCACATGAGCTGGTACCAAAAAATGTGCCAACATTTGCACAACATGTGGCAACACTAGCAAAAAAAATATAAAGCAAGTCTTAGAATCTTCATGCCCTTCTAAGATAACCCCAGATGTTTTGTACCATGAATGGAAAGCACTGTTGAAATTAGGTTTCTTTATTCAATACAACACTAATGAAAGTTTTACAGCTGAGTATCCAATTGGAAGTTAGCACTCTGAGAGTCAGATACATACATCTTTCTATTAATTGGGAAAAAAAATAGCACTAATAATAAACACTAAATTCACAACACCTTGCAGAAGCTCAGAGCATGAAGAACAGCAGAACCTATTCTAAAGTAACCTATTTATTACATTCCTTTTAAGTTAGATTTTCACTTGGATTAACAGTATTCAGAAATGTGAAAAACAGCAAAACCAAAACACTCCTCCCAAGATAATTTGGATAATAAGTGAGGTGTGTCAAGCACACCTTAGACCAGCAGAAGCATTTCTAGTACACTGTGTCTGAGAGCACATGCTGTTTTTCATTAAACTGCTGTAGCTGTAAAGCCCATTGAGAAAATGATAGTTAAGAATTATATTAGTCTTGTTAAGCAGAAAAGGTCGGAGTTTGTTTTGTTTTTAAAAAATGTCCTGCAGGAGTGGATAAAGGAACCTTAAAGTGGAGGAGTGGTAGGTACAAGAAACAGCTGGAATGTATCTGGTTCTTACAACACAATAAAACCCAATTGTTTTCCAAAGCTCAGCAAGGTCACCATCTAACATAATATGCACAAGTGCTCATTAAAAACTTTAAAAATTGGACCAAAAGAAGTGCCTGACAAAGAAAAGGTGCTAAAAATGAGTCCATAGTAGTGGGGGAAGAGGGGGAAAGCACGCTAAACATGGAAATCATTATTATCTCACCTTCTCCCTAAACTATGGGCAGAAAAAATGCCAGACCTCACATAACTGCAGAAAGGATCAGGACACAGTTCAAAAAACAAACAGACAAAAGGACAGGAGAAAAACAACAAAAGTAATGCCACAACTAACTCTAGTTGCTAACCACAAAATACAGACCGGAAGAAGGGAAAAGCCTGGTCAAAATTGTCTGCAGTTCCCCTTAAGCTGCAAGGCATTTCCCCAGTATAGAAGACATACTTGCTTCTATAGTCAACAAGTTAATTCTTTCTCAAAGTGCCTGCAGATGCTTTTTGCTTTCATGCAAAATTTTAGAACAACGCTCAAAAGTACAAAGAGAAACTTGATAAAGGAAACTACATTGTGAACTCAGCTCAAAGCTATGCATGCCCATCACACAGGACTATGTGAAGACAGACTTTTGATTATCCCTGAGAATTTCCAAATATAGACTTGAAAATATATAAACCAACTTTGCAGAAAACAGGAAATAGATTTTATTCTCAGGCAAAAATTAGTCCCATTTTTCTCTCAAACATATTACAGACCCCTTTCCTGAGATCTGGAAGCGAGGAGATGAGGAAATGGAGAAAAAAAAAATGCTCAGGGTATTACTGTCACCCTCTCCCTCTAACACCTTGTTGCTAGCCCTATTATATGGCATTTTACCACAGCACTTTCATAGTCTGCAGGCAATGGAGAGAACTTTATTTCCAGGATTAAAATTCACACAGTATTTACTTCACAACATATACATTTATACATCAATTAATACTTATACATCAACTGGATACACTTAGATTTATTCCATGAAATACTCACTGCTAAGAATATACACACAGTAATAAAATACTGATGCATCCTCCTAAAGCAGGGTTAAATGCAACCCTTATGTAAATATGAGCCAAAACTTTGGCAGCTGTGCTGTAAGAAATTCTCCAGAAACCAGCCCACCCAGGTTTTATGACTTGACAGAATTACCCAGTATTGAACATGGTTTAGGGAACAGAATATATAGATTTTGCCTTTTCATTCACACATCTTTCATTCTAGCACTATTCAGGATATTGACTGGCTCTTTACAGACTATCCAAGAATACATTACCCAGAACTAAGAAAAAATACTTTTTTTTTAATGATTAGTTCAACTTAAATAAAGGTACCTACAAGAAGAGAATGTGAACAGTGAAATTAGTCTTGTATCTCTACAGTTATTCTTCCCATACCAGACTGTATGCATTAGATTCATGCTTGGGGGAGAAACAAAATAACCACTGAGGTAATATCTTTATGCAAATACAGGGAAAACATCATTGCTAGACCTCTAGCTGCATTTGCAGAAGCCATAAAAATATACAGTAGAAATGCAAACTTCAAACAGCTTCAAAAAAAAGAAACATTTGGTGACCACATGTCAGAGACCATTCCCTGAATTTGATTGCTGTACTGTTGATCCAAACCAAAAGATTTCAATAAGTTGTCCTAGTTCTCAAGTTTTATTCTCAAGCAGACTCTTTCTACCAAGTGTACTTTGCAAATCTGCTTTTTCAATCTTCTGAGCAGGTTTGAGACGGTGGGGGCAGAGGGTGCACACATATATACACAAATTTGTTTTCTCCTGGAAAGAGGAAAAAAAAAAAAAAGCCCCAAATAATTTTCTAACATCCACTGTAATACAACAATGCATGCAGCTGTCAATACACAACAGCATTCAAAATAAATAATTAAGCAATTTCACTGCCTATTTAATAGTCATGACAGGAGCAGCAGAGATGTGCTTAGTTGTCATCCAGATAAGCTGGACAGTGTTTGGTTAGCACTGCCTATTAAAATTGATAAAAACGTTATTTTGCTATAGAAATCCTCGTGGTGAAGCATCTCCCTCCATCATTTCTGGGCAATGTCAGCACCAGGAAGGACTTCTGCTGCAGTGTCCTGTGTGAGGAACAATTCCAGGGTCCTGATTCTGACACTCTCAGCACACTGATGAAATTAATAGCTCTCAGAACATCACAGAATCACAGAATGTGTAGGTTGGAAGAGACCTTCAAGATCATCGAGTCCAACCCAACATCTGACTTACAACTCTATAGGAGTTATTAGAGAAAGAAATTCAGCTCACATGAAGAGCTGTAATAATTTGCAATATTAATAGTTACTTGGCTGAACACCTATTTTTCACTTCAGTGGATTTGTTGAAGTTGCTCCACATGCTTTCCTACAGCTTTGCTGCTTCACTCCAACAATTCATTCAGGCACACGCTCGCTGGCCACCCTCCTGCAGACTGGATCTGTACATTTGACTACTTCAGGGGGAAAAAAACCCCAAGCGTTACTTGCCCCAAGGCACTTTAACTAAAGATTTACAGACTTTGCGGGTCAGGTTTCAAATTGCTTTAGCAAACCATTTCAAACCATAGACATTTACCAGAATATTACAATTTGTTTAAAACACAGAAGTAGAATAAAAAGCTGAGACATTTTACAAGAAAACAGCACACACTTCTTTCCTCTAGAACCCTTCAAGGAGCATCACACCTAAAACAGTGAAGCATGTGTTGGGGGAGAGGGACTGGTCTCCCCTTCATTCACAAGCGTGAACTTGGTGGTGGACGGCAGAAAGGGAGAGGCAGACTGCCCTCCCACATCTTGAGGCAGGAAGGCAGTCTGGGATATTTAATAGCTGGGGGAAGAATGCTTTGGAGGAACAGCTTTTGGCTTGCTGAAGTTATAATATGGAACAGAACACAGTAAAACAATTTTAACCCAGCTATTTCTAGCTTTGGCAAACAAGCTCTACCTTTCACAGAATGAGAGAAAATTCTGAGCTGGAAGAGACCCACAAAGATTGAGTCCAACTCCTGACCCTGGACAGAACAACCTCAAAAGTCACACCGTGTGCCAGAGCATATTGTCCCAATGTTTCTTGAACTCTGCCAGGCTTGGTGCTCCCCTTCCCTGGGGAGCCTGTTCCAGTGTCCAACCACTTTTGAGTGAAAAATCTTTTCCTGATATCCAGCCTAAACCTTCCTGACGCAACTTCATGCTATTCTCTGGGGTCCCGTCATGGAGAGAAATCAGTGCCTGCTCTCCATTTCCCCTCGTAAGGAAATTGTAGACTGTGATGACATCTCTTTGGTCTTTTCTTCATTGAGAAAATATTTCCAAGTTGTGGTATTCCAATGTTTTATTCTCAGCATGCACCATCTGCCCAGCTGAGGTGCCAAGTGAAGGCTGGGTGAGTTTGATCAGCACCAGGCAGAGCTCAGAAAGTGCCAGAAGTCTCAGATGCAAGAAGCCAACACCAGTAACCAGGGCTGGCTTCTGTAGAAAGGACACCTGAGAAGAGCTTGAGTTTTGCATAGAAAATGACCATTCTTTCCCCCAAAGAGGTAGACATCCTCAACAGGCAGCTCCCCCAGTGACTCCAACTCATGTAACTGAGACAAGCAATATCCCCTCCCAATTCCCAACACACAAAACACGAGGTTGGGGACCACATTTTCAGAGGTCTTTGTACTGTGAAGACTACAGACCTTCCTTGTCCGCATTATCATAAAATATGCCTCAACGTGAACCTGAATTAAAGAACAAAGTCTTTCTTTGAGTATCACCAGATATCAGATGCAGTTTTTGTTGTTATTATTCTTAATCAAGCTCTTGCACTTTTTGGGTTTGGGTTGCAGGTAGGCTTGGGGTTTATGTGGTTTTGGGTTTGGTTGGGGGTTTTNTAGGAACAAATATTTGAGCTCCCAGGAGCCAGTGGCTGCCCTATAGCATGGGGAATTCAGCTGGGAACAGGCAGAAAAGGAACCTGACCAGGACACAGTTTTCTCTCACCAAAAACTTCAAAAACATACAGGGTAACATTTTTGATGGCTTTGGGGTATTTTCTACTCTTCTTGGGATCTGACAAATACAGCTGTTCATTTCTGTTACTAAAAAGCCCTCAGCTTCAAGGTTGGAGGGCTTTTTTTAAGTCTCTGAGTCCAAAGAGTTCTTGATTGAAATACAGACATATGTTAACAAAGCTTTCATTAGCAAATGGAAAGAGTAACAGTTTACAAAGATATTTTGGCTTGTTCCTTTAAATACATAGTAGCTCGTGTCTGTATGCTTTCATCTCCTCTAATGCTAGGCAGAAGCTGGTACACAAAACCTTATCAAAACATCAGAAGTTCAAGTTCGTAAATATTTGAAAATCTGCCTCATCTTCAAAACTAATTGTTTAATCATTAGGACTCACCAAGTTTTACTCTCACTCATGTATACACCACTTTATTTCACCAAGACTCTTAAAACCTTGGGACATGCCTTATTACCCTAAAAATATCATTACTCTTCCACACAACAACGGAAATGGTTAGTCTTGGCTTTTAATCCATCTGGATGTAAAGAGCAGAGAAACACAACAGTTCTTCTGAAACACAAACCTCATTTCATAAGGAAATAAATATTTACATTTTCCTTTAACATTATGGAATTCCTAGCATCCTGTTTATCAATACCTTAAGGTTTGCAAGTTACTCGCTTTACAATAAAACTCTCTCTCTAAGGGGCAAGTTTAGAAGTTACTTTAAAATGAGAACAGCTTTCACATATCAAAGGATAGCCACACAAATTAGACTAGGCAGGGGGGAAGCTGAGCATATGTTTTTCCCCTCCCTACACAAACAGTGCACATTTCATGCTCACATCACTTTGCTAGAGCTCCCACATGCTACTGGCAGGCAAAGACACAAAACCTTTTGTAGAAACGGTACAACAAGCCAGTATCATATGAACTCTAATAATAATTAAAACAAATCCCCAAACCCTTAAAATGGGATTTTCAAAGACAGTATTACATCACCTTAATGAACCTTTTAAAGTAAGGTTTGCCAGTTCAAAGAAAGCAATGCAAGAAAGGTATACATGAGAGAGGAATGCTTTAATTACCTCAACTCACAGCTAGCTCTTACAAAATTGATACATGGGGAAGCCAGGACTGGTATAATTACCTTCATTCACAGAGGACACAAAACTGACACTTGTGGAGGTCATTTACCATACCCTTGCCTTTGGTGCTCTCAGTTCAACATTCTCAATAGATTTTAAGCACTAGATGTCATTGTTTTACAGAGGAAACAAAGAAATCTGAACTCAGGTCTTGACAAGCTTATAAAGATGAGGAGTAAAAAGTAACAAAAATCCTTTTTTGAATATTTCCTCCTTCCAAAGTTATGCGATAGTGGTTCTGGCAACATTAAGTTTCATCTTAAGCGACTAAGCACAAAGAAATAAGCTTAATATGTTAAAATACATCCAAACCAGCACTCTAAGGCTCCTCTTTAAAAGTACACCACGACCGTAAGGGAAGCTGTTCAGTATTCCTAACATTTCTCAGCTTCCACGCCATCAGCCTCGCTTGCTCAGCCGGTGCTGCCCTGGTCACACTCAGGTACACCCAGGAGCAGCCTCCCTCCCCACGCCTTGGCACGTACCGCACCGGTGTGACTCGGGGTAACGATACAGAAACACGGATATTTACGTCAAGAGCTATGTGCAGTCAGACAATCATGTTTAAAAATAGGAGAGAAGAAAATTAGTGTTAATTTCAGGTTGCTCTCTGTCCTGAACTCTTTCGAGACAGGAAGGAGCGTCTTTAATTCAGACTGTCTCGAAGCAAACGCTACAGAAGTAATTTACAAGATGGCAAGAAATTATAAGACTTAATGACAGGAGGGCAACCAAGCCAGCCTTTAATTTGGATTGCGAGGAGGGGGCGGTGGCGATACTGCACAGACAGATTTCTGCAAGTTGCCACGATACTTTCTAAAAATAGCAGTCCGCAGCTGCCGACAAAGACCCAAGGTTTGAAGCTGCTGCCGGACGGCGGGGCAGCCCCGCGGGAGCGCGCTGCGCGCTCCGCCGTGCGACGGCTGCGGCGGGACCCCGGCCTCGGGCAGGGACCGGGGATAACGAGGGGCTGGCACCCACCAGGACCGAGAGACGCCTCACCTCCAGCCATCGCCGGGCTTCGGTGAACGCCGCCTGGAAGTCGCACTCCGCGTCCTCTCTCCCGTCCATGGCCAGCAGCGAACGAGCGGGGGGCGGCCGGCGCTCGGCGGGGCGGGGGCGCGGGAGCGGCCGCTGTCATTCAGCTGCCTCCTTTTAACGCTGCCCGCGCCGTCTCCTCCCCCTCCGCCTCCTCCCCGCGGAACTCCCCCTCCCGGGAGCTCGCTGGCGCTCCGCGGCCGCAGGAATCCGAGGAGCCGCGGGCGGTGNGCCGCCTCCCTCACCTCCGAACCACTAGGGCTTTGGCCAGCCACAGGCAGCGCCGCGGTCTCTGCAGCGTTGTCCCGTTTGGGCACAAAGTTAGGGAGCCTTTTCCACGGGAAAAGGGAGACATGAGAGATCCACACTCTGTTTTGAGCGCTTTTCGTACAAAGTGACCGAGGCGGAGGTGCTCAGGCTTAGCTGGAGCCACGCGGTTCGGCTTCCATGCTTCCCTCCCCTTAACTCTGGTTTAGCCCACACTACCCACACTAGCGTCCATTGCTCGGGCTCATTCGTGTCCCTGTCACCGGCTCACTGAAACAGAATATTGCGACTCCTCCACCCCACACGCTATCCCAGGCTCAGAGCTAAAGCCCGGTCTCAGTACGGCTCGACCGTGGACCAGCGTGGGAGCTGCGCTGAGCTCTGCCCACTGCGGTGACCACAAACGTGGGGCAGCTTCGGATCACGCTGTGCTGCAGCAAAGGGTCATCCACCCTGACCCAAGCACGGGAACCAGGAGGGAGATGGTTTGCTGGCTGAACACAGTGAAATCCTTTCTTCCAATACAGGGGTGGACAATTGCTAAGCAGAAAAGTATCAGGGGAAAGAGCTATTTTCTCTGATACTAATCCACAGCATTAGGTTGTTGTGTTTTGGCTTTGGTTTGGGATTTTTGGAGTACTAGATTTCACTTTGACAGTGTATTTAAGCTCTCTGCTTCTACCTGAAAGAAGGCTGTGGCGAGGTGGAACTCAGTCTCTTCTCCCCAGTAACGAGCAAACAGGACAAGAGGAAACGGCCTCAAGTCGTACCAGGGGAGGTTTAGATTGGATATAAATTTCAATGCAAGCACGGTCAGGCATTGGCACAAGCTGCCCAGGGATGTAGGTGAATCACCATCCTTGGAAGTGTTCAAAATGTGTGGATGTGGTACTTGGGGATATGGTTTAGTGGTGAATATGGCAATGTTACTTTAACATTGCCCTCAATGATCTTAGAGATCTTTTCCTGCCTTCACAATTCTATGATCTTTCCCCACTTGAACTTTTTGTAGTATTTTTTCTTCCCATGTCTTCCCTGTAAGTGAAACTCAGTTGCTGCACACATGTTTTGCTTTTTTAGCCCATGGCAGAACATATGAAATTTTTAAAGGACTACTGAGAAAAGATAACTTATAACTTGTACTACACACAAATTCACTTCTCTTGAGATGTTTACTTGGGAACACATCTTCTATTTTACAAAAAACCCTCTTAGAATGGGGAAGAAGAATTTTAGGAGATCAATGAGCCAAGAAGCTATGAGCCATCTATTTCTGCAGTATATGGAAATTACTGTGGCTGGTGTTACACACAGGAGGGAAAATGCAGTGACTCTGGCTGAAATAAGTTCCACGGTAGATGTTTGACATTTATTAAATTTACAAATGCATAGAAGTTATGTAGTTAGCTCTTCACCATGGTATGATTTGAGACATCTATGCTGTAGAGTCAGCAAGGAATAATATGATAATCAAAGCTGTAATTTCAAGGGGTTTTTCCTTATCCTTTTTTCCTGTTCCAAGCCAGATCAGCCACAAGACCAAATACAAATGAAGAATCTGCATTCTTCTTGAGTGGGAAGCCTGAACCTCAGAAAACAACTCTCTCATCTCACTATTTAACATCCATGATTACAAAGGTTAAAAATGTCTAAATAAAACATAAATCAGCTGCTGCTGCTGGCTGACATCAGTTTGCATTACCTGAGGTCACCAAACCTATTTTCTGGAGTATAACAGCAGCCTTTCTCCAGTTTTTAAGGTCTTTCACTTCATCCAAGAATACAGTGCTCGTTCCCTAAGTTGGGAAGGTAACTAAGAATTCTATAAAACTGGCTTTTTTGTAAAAAACAAAACAAAACCCCCCCACATTTCTCACTTATTTCCAGTTGCTTTATTTCACTTCATAACAAATCAAATAACTTCTCTTACAAATGAAGCGTTTACTGTTTTAGATCAAGTAATTCAAGTAATTTGAGTAATCATGTAATTTGATTAAGTGTTTAAGTAGACTGCATGGATCACAGCAACTTTCTAGTTGAAGTTCCTCGCTAAGTAAAAAAAGTTCCAACATGTAAATCTCATTCTCAAAGTGAATTTTAAATTAACTGTCACAGATAAATTATCTATGTAAGCCTGAGCAACCAAAATAGTTTTATTATTTCTTTGTGCTAACAATGTAAGTCACCAGAGTCCTAGATCAGAGAAAGATTACATATACCAGATATGACTGCTAATTGTTGCTGTCAAAAGTAGCAAAAGTAATATTGTTCTACTTGACAAAAATAAACCCTTTCAATGTGTGTGCTCCTAGGGATAAGCCAAGCAACAGTTTACGTCATATTCTTTTCAAGGAGAGTTCTACAAATATTTGACACAATAATATTTTCTACCAAGGCAGGCTTCTTTCTTTAAGGAGAGACCATATTTATTTTGTAAATGTGGGCTGTTAAACGTCTTTATTTTCCAAAACATACATTTCAGTGTCAGAAAACAACTTTGTTCTTCTTCCCTTAACTGAATCATACAGCCACGATTGAAAGGAAAGGGCATTGTACTGGTTATTAAATTATGATTTCTTAACAAAATGTCTGCAAATAATATAGGAAAACTTGCACCAATATACTTAAAAGAGCTTGAACAATCCTGAGTGCTTAATAGCACACCAGCTCCACTCAGCTAAAATTAATGTAAGCGTGGAGCATGCATCATTCACTCCTACACACACCATTTCCATAAGATGGTGTGTACAGCCAGCCCAAACTGCAGAGGCTGAAGAGAGATTTCCTGGCGCTGTATGCCCATGGCCAAGCCATGCTCCTCCACACAAAAGTGTCAGGCTCTGGCAGAGCTGCACAAGTTAGAAAATACTGTTATTTTCTTCCCATGGAGCTTGAGCTAATAAGCTGAGACTGTACAGCTCAGGCAATGATGCAGACATCGGGGCGTTGCAGAGCCGAAAGCACCATGGGGTCTGCAGGGTTTAACCTCTAATCAGGACCTTGCTTGACTTCACAAGTCAGCCAAGTGTTCATACCTCACTTTTTTTATCCATGTTATACAGGTTCTGTCAATGACGAAGATATTACAGCAGCTTGTAGATCCCTTTACTTCCAGTGCTCCTTGAGACAGTGCCAAAGCCTGTGCCAAAGCAGGGCCTCACAAGCTCTAGAAGGCTGTTACAGTGTCTGTTGGGTGAGATGTACTTCTGCAGGGCAGACTTTCACAGTTTCTACCAAGGGACCATGCAGCGAGCAAATACAGTTCAGCTTAAAAGCTAGTGCATTGCTCTTCCTTTGGCATCTCAAAGCAGTGTTCACTAAAACATACCATCTTACATATTAACAAACCAGAAATTAACGCTGAAAATAAAAGAGGGAAACCTTACCCTGCAGAACAACTGATTTACAGATTATGTAGATGCTAAGCAAAACTACAATCTTGCCCAAATACTAAGAATTCTTATTTCTAAGTTTTTACTTAAGATTCAAGATTTCAGCACGACCACAGAAAATCCCACTCCATATTTACTATTCTAACCTTATTATCCTTTGTCCCGAATTTGTCTAATCAATTCTTGTACCCAACAAAGAGCTCCACTTCTGAAGGGATTTTGCAATAAACAGCTGCACAAAAACAGAGACACCATTTATTACTTAAACCCACTGAAATCTTCTGAACACTGGAGATCATATATGATGAGGCCATTGCCCTAGAGCAGACAATTGATGTAGCTTGTTTAACAGCTGTGAACTGCACTTCCTCTCTTTCCTCACCTTCCTCCCTACCCTAAAAGGGCCTTGTCTATATTAATTATGGCTTACTTGAAAGGCAATTGTCCAAGTCACCCTTAGCTTAAAATATGCAGTATCCCAATTCAGTAGTGACAACCTTTATTTGATTTTGCTGATATTAGCAAGAAGACAACACAGCTGGTTTGGTTACTAAAGCCTCTGATTTTTATTTAAAAGCAAGTTTCAGGGCTTTACTAATGAGTATGGCAACATAAAGCAAGTCTTAATGATACTGCATTTTATTGGGGTGAAAAAGCAAAAGCTTCAAAAATAGAAGCTCATTAGTGTCATTCTTCTCCTTTGCTTTTCCAACCAGCTCACTTATAGAAAACAGACTGTTGTTGTTACTGGACTCTCTAGGTGATATGTTTTAGACAGACACTCCAGCTTTTTCTTTAGAGTGCAAGAGATGTTCTTAAGTGATAAAACAGACTCCCAGGCCTCTTTCTTTTCTATAAAGAAGGAAAACTCTGCCAGAGTGCTTCTGGCATAACCCCATTCATTTTTTCTGCAATGACAATTGGTAGAGAATGAAAGCACCCTCTGGGACATGGAGGGTTCAGTTTCCTTGGCCACCAGGTTTGACTGGAAGCAAACCTAAATTGTTCCACTTCAAAGCAGTGAATAAGGAATATTTTTCCAGAATGTCAAAAACATGCACATTAACCCAAACCAATCTTCACAAGAATCCTAAAGTGTCAAGATTGCTTAGCTAAAAAACCAAACCCAAAACCAAACAAGAAAATCAAACTCAAAACAACCACAATGTTACTAATTCAGGTATAGAAACTGGTCAACAGTACCTTAAGATCAGTGGGTTGAGTGGGAGGGATGGCACAGGGGAAGGCTATCACATAGCATTCAGTAATGCCACCTGACAAACTTACAATAGATATTTCTACAGGGGAGAAAAGTATATGACTATCATGGTTTCCTTAAAAATCTCTAGTCTGTTTCTGTTGTTGCTGAACAAAACTTCATTATAACATTCATCACTTTTCTATCATTTATTTCAGTTAGATGAGGTACTTCACATTGCTGTATTCACCTGTGTGTGCCAATGTCCATCTTACCATTTGAATTACTTAATGTGTCTTTTTGGGGAAAAAAATCCATGTCATTTTTCCACATATACAAATAGCAAACATTGGTTTAATTAAAGTTTTTTGACAATTTATTAACATTATTAGACTTGAGAAACAAAGTGAACTTTTATTCAAAATGTAAACATTAAGATAATTTTAAAATGTTAGTGCTCACCAACAGTAAGAATAGTCCCTTTTCTGCCTATTTTCTTCCATATATTTATTTATAAATAATGCACTGAAAAAAAAAAGTCTTTGTCACTTGAGTCACCTGAAGCAATTCTTATAATATTCTTGCATCATTATAAATAAAAGATGGACATAGGCTCATATTCCAAGTTTTCAGCCACTACCATACCAGGTACTCCACCCAGAATGTTACCTGTGTGTGACACAAATGATAATCCTGCTCTGAAGTAGCGCAACATTATTATGAGGAAATATCACACACAGTAATTCCCAAAAATTTTAAGGGGGTGGAAGGGAAAAAACCCACCACATAGAAATCTTGCACAAAATGCATGCCTGTATAGAAATACCCAAAGTTGCTGTAGGAACAAGCAGCAAAGTATAGCAAGGACAAATGCAAAGTTTATTCCACGAATGCTACAATTAGTCAAGATGTTAGGGAAGTATCAAAATTTGTACTATTAACATATGGCAACAGTTTTTTTCTTACAATACACTGAAATAGAGTTGCCTCACTGGAAAAGGCTTTTAAGCTGCAGACAGTGCAATTGCATTAAATCTTAATTCTTCTGGGTCACGTTCCATGAATTTCTTGCAAACTTCTATTGCATCCTAGGGGAAAAAAAGGTACAAAGAAACACCAAATGAAAAACAGTACAGATCATATTTGTTATAAAAAAACCTAACAAAACTCAACTGAAATAGGAAGATATGCTTTATCCAAACTATGCTCAAAATGGATTTTTCCATAAAGATTTACTAAATAGTGTGACAAACCTACATAAACTGTATTTCTGATGTGAATTGCCACTACTCAAGATTACTTACAGTGCTCATATGGGCAGCCTAAAAAAGTTTTATGAAGGACCTTACCAGTGATGATTTCTATGCCTGAATATTACTTTGTGCAGCAGATGGGTTGCTTGTCTGACTTTCTAAATGCATCTCTGAAGTTTGCCTTAACTAGTACTGCTGCCTTCAGAAATTTCTCCTTTGTTTCAAGATGAATCTAAGCTGGGTGGGGTAATTGAAGGACTTTAAGTAATTCCTTCATCTAGCAATCTGGAGAACACATGTTATCAGCAAAGACAGGAAAAAGCCACATACAGAATAAGGAAAGCTTTCTTCCCCTGTCCAAGCAGGCACAAATTGTTTGCAAACTTTACAGATGTTAGTCTATGCTTCTAAACTATAAAATCACTTTGGATTTTGTTTGTCTTAGTTTCTCTGGTTTCTTCCTTTTGTAATGCTAATCCAGTCTGATATCATAAAACTTAGATCTATGCATTGCCTTCTCTCAGCTTCAACTTTGCATCATTTTGTGGGCATGACAGTTTATCCTCCCAACTCAGTGTATCCCTTTCCAATTCCATTCTCAGCTCATGACACAAAGAAGCACCCAAAAGAAGTGTGAAAATGGAGCAGAATGATTATTAGCAAGGGTCAGAAACAAAATCGACTTCTGTCTAATGTGATACCTATCAAACTGTAAACCAAAGGAAAGAGAATGAAAAATTCTAAGTTTTCAATCTGCTAACTTCTTGTTAGATGTACTAATTGAAAGGAAAAGGAGTATATGAAAATCTAAGCACAGAAGACAAGTCAGTCTGATCTTGTGTTATAGTCAACCTTTCTGACATTTATGTTACAATACTCTGTCATCCAAAGAAAGTGTTCCAAAGTATCTCTTTTCAAACCTAATTTTGCCTCACCATCCCATTCCCTCTATTCCTCATCCAACTATAAATATAGCTAGACTTGTATAGGTATTTTCATATATCTATTTTATAAATTTTGTGGAAATACAGCAAGAATTTTGTATAACACCATTTAAGAAGGTTCTCTATCCCTACCTCTAAAAAGGAATCGTCGCTGGTTTCACCATGGTTTATTGGAAATGGCTTGCGCCCATCTGTAGAAAGACAAAATGAGATTGAAAAACACATTTATAAATTAGTAAAAGCTTCATTTTTCCAGTTAAAACTATTTAAACAGATTTTTTGCACTTCACTTTCAAAAATGCTATCTCATTTTTCATAAAGTTCACCCATGCACTTAGCTGTTCCCTGGTCTCTCCACTGCTGACTGCTTCTACCAATTATTACATATAGTCTGTTACTTTTAAAAAATAATCCAATCAAAATGATGAAATATTTTTCAATTTTTAATTTGAAAACTTCAAAGCTGTAAGTTGCTGTAGTTTCAGTGCTAGTATAGTACTTTGGTTTTTCAAGTAGAGTAGAAAAATTTCAGCTACTCTTGACAGACAGCTGTATGTCTGTGGTGTTTGACAGCCATGATCACAGACCCCACAACAGACCGCAGTAGCAAACCCACCATTCCGAAGAGTCTGGCATCACTGAAAATGTTTCTGTTGCTTATAATAAATTAGCAAACAAACCCAACAGCTCTAAGTATTAAGTACTTCCATACTTTTAGTACTTCCATAGATTTTTTTTTCTTTTTCATTTCCAATAGAATACTGTTTGCCATCTCAGCATTTAAAAAATAATTTCATTCATATAAATATGCTGCAGGTTACTTGCAAAGAGTTAACAGTATGGAAACTTATGTCAGGGTATCTTAAATATTTGCTAAACCAAAATCACTTTTGGCTCTGTCTTCCCTGTAAAAGGCTTTTCCCACCCCAAAGATGCCACCAAAGTTGACAACACTTCCCAACTACATTTTCCATAACTAAAAATAGATTTGATGTTAGAAAACCTTTGGATTTATATGAACAAGATGTTTTTCATTATTGTAACTACCATGACTGCAGATACAAGTTAAAACCCTCTGAAAATTCCAGGGAAACAGAACTGAACACCCTGCACTGCTGCAAGCTAAGTTTACCTTAAATTTGGGGCATTTTTAATGTCCATATTGGCAGAACAACACTTTAATTTCATGTGCCTATAAATAATGTGTTTTCTATGACAAAAACATTTAATATCCATGTTCTTAGCATTTTCTGCATGCCAAAGCCCACAGGCTGCCCACACTGTCTGAAGCCAGTGAATCAATTGAATAACCTTCTTCCAGTGAGTTGAAAAACCTCCATTTTCCTACTTTTAAGCTGGGGTTTTATTTGCTTCTTTCTGCTGGTACAGAAAGAAATCATCTTGAGAACAAAAGAAACAGTACTATTGACATTCCACTGTAGAGCAGAGCTAAATGCTTCTCCTTCTAATTTTTTCTTTTTAAGGAAAAATTCAAATGGGGTTTCTCTCACATCATACCTACAGAAAATAGGTAAACACGTTCAGCAGTATGTAGTCTGCTTTTTAAGCAGCATAAATAAATTGACAATGAAAACATATTATGGAAATAATAGCACACAACCAAAAAAAGTGCAAGGCATCCCTTATGCCTTGAAATTTAGAGCCATAAAATATTTATTGCATCCTACAGAACTTACCTTTTTAATCTAGTCCACTGACAGATACACAGCATCATAAAATACAAAAATGTGTGCCTATTGGTTATGACTTATCCCTGGTAATATCCCCTAGATTATCTTAATATTAACATAAGCACTTCTTATATATTGCTTGTGTCTCATGTTGTGATTACTTATCACCTGTTAAGGGCATTGCTTAATTACATTCTGCTTTTCAAAATATGAAAATCTTACCACCATAAAATACTGTAAAAATTATGTTAGGAAAGATCAGTGACTTGCAGGTTTTAAATGCTGATCTGCTTGCTGGTTTTCTGAAGAGCCTGCTGGAAAACCTAGTTGCCCAGCAACATATTTAAGATTGGAGTCATTAGAGAATATCTGAGCAAAACTAAGTGCTGCACAATCTGAAGAGGGAAAAAATAGCTGTATTTCAAAAAATAATGACTACTGTTCCACAGTTAACTGTCTATTGACCACAAAAAGTAGAGGAAAAAATGACCAGACTCCTAAAAATGAGTTGCAGAAGATAAATATCTCTTGGTACCCTGACTACATACTTTGAGTTTAAACAGTATCACACCACTTAATAATATGGCTAACATTTCTGAAACAGCACAGAGTTAATTTAATACTTCCACAAGCAGTTCAGGAACATAAATATAACAAATGTCCTGTGAAATTTTGAGTGTTTATTCATTTTTCTTGCTTCCTGTCCTTATAAATGCCCAGAGAAGTTTGGAGGCAGTCCAGTATTCTGTACCATTTTATCTCAATAGGATGGAGCTGAGGGAAGGAGCACCAAACCCCCCCCCCCAAAAAAAAAAAAACCCCAGCAACAAAACCCCCAAACAAATAATTCCCAAACCCAAACAAACAAACAAAAACCCACAAAAACCAAAACACAAATAGGAAGAAGACTGTAGTTGTTTGAAAGAAATCCCCAGACCCCTAAGATGCAGCTGGAAAGAACCTAAGCCCTACATAACATCAAGAAATCTCTCTGAAACTTTGACAGTAATCAGCATCACTACTTGCACTTGTTTCTAACAAATGGAGAGTGGATAAAAAGCGTTCTTACCCAATTCATAGAGATGACCACCTACATTAACTAATGCAATAAAGTGAAGATCTACTTTTTCATCTATACTTGGTGCCTGTAAGACAAAACAAGACAAAAAGAAACTGTTTTTACTAAAATTCTTATCATTATGTGATTAATGAATGAGCACATATGGTCATAGTATGCAAAACACCTGGACAAAAGAAATCACTATTGGGAAGCACATTCTGGATCTATACAGAATGGCAGAAGCGAGGAACATTTTGCAATACAAAGAAACTGTCTGCAATGCATATATCAGTAAGAGTCCATGCAGAAAAGTATCTGGAAGTATTTCTGATTATAGCTCTACATAAAAGCTCTATTTTTCATTACCGAATTAGAAGTAAAATCAGCTCACATACGTAAACATAAAAAAACCCCCTTTCATATAAATAACAAATCCTTCACTAACCAATCACCCATAACAAAGTGATGCAGGACTCAACTCTGATCCTGTAGTATTTTAGAACTGAAAATATTCACTTGTTCACAATAATTTTTTCCTCATAAGTCAATCCCAGTTAACCAGTTTCCTCTTCACAGGCAGTCAAAACAAACACATCTTAGGTGGGGAGGAAAGATAATAATCAGAGGTGCCCAGACTGAATTTTCAAAGTGGCATCATACTCATCACACCCAGTAAGTACTGAATACAGTGACAGCACCAAGTGACATCACATAAAAAATGTCAGTTAGTAAAGATCTGCCTAGCCCAGTACTGCGTTGGCAAGTACAGCAAGCAGCAAAAGCTTTTGCAGAAGTTCTTGGGCATGCACAGCATGGTGCTCCACCAACACACGTTCCCAGCACCTGCTGAGCACTGGTGTTTGAACTTGTGAGCCAGAAGATCTATCATAACTTCTGAGCCAAAGGCTCTGTCACCACTGTTGTGTTCAATAGCAATTGATGGCATTAATTTCATATCAGTCTGTCCAGTCTGCATCTCAACTTTGATTCACAATTTAAGATCATACTGTCTTGAGCAAACGGGAAAAAGGACTTCAGGTTTTCTTCACTATCAAGAATCTGACTTGTGTGAAAATGTATTTAATGTAATTTTCTTTCATCTTTTCATTACTGCTAGGCTTACATGAATTTTCTAAAAGTTTCCAAGAATGTAAAAACTTGCCAGAAAGAGATTAGAGTGTAAAATAAGTTGTAGAACACCATCTTTTAAAGACTGGATTCAAAATTTCCTTTTTGATGATGACCATGCAAAAAGACTTTAAAAGATGATATAAACTGAAGAAAGTTGGCAAACAACCAGAACAACAGAGTGAAGGACAAGAAGTCACCACAACTCCCTCAAATACATCAAGAAGGCCAAAGAATGCAGCCCTGTGGAGGAACTGCCAACAGCTTACAGAAATTGTGTGTAGCGAGCTCAAAAATGAGAAAAAAAGAAAAATAAAAACCCACACAACTTCCCCTCACTCTCATTTAAGATTTCTCTCCATGACCAGTTAAAAGTGTGAAAGGCACAAATACCCTGTTTCATCACTGTTTCAGAGAGCCTAGAGTGGAGAAAAGGCATCGTGGCCACTGAACATGAGGCATCTATCAAAGGGGAAAGAGGATCTTTCCACCAGAAATTCAAGCAATCTTAGTGAAATGGCCTTTGTTAATTTTTTTTTCACAGAAGGTCAAACAGAGCCAGGACTCAGCAAAACCAAACAGCCTCAAGAACTTGACTACCCCAGCTGCCAACTTCAAAGGACCACGGATTTCCATAAAACCACACTAAACAGTAACATCCAATGGCACTTTATTATTGCTATTGATCACCCAAATTTTACAGACATCTACACTGTAGTGCTACAAAAGTGTGCAGGCAGGCAAGGCTGAGCATGCTTGTCAAATCCCACACTGTCATCTAATTCCCTTCATAGACGTATCATTTCATAGCTGTTCACTTATCAATTAAGCACATCAACTAAGAAATCTGGGTTTAAGAAATTTCAGGGGAAAGACCACTGCCAGTTAGTGTCACTTTAGGAAGGAAGTGGCTTAACAATTTAAAGCCACATCAGAACATGCTCTACCCGGGCTCAAGGTGACATGAAGTAGGAGAGTACATCACTATTTCAGAGGACTTTGAGATGTACAGGAGTTGATTTGGACCACATTTAGAAACAAGATATAGTTACCCTTTTGACCATTTTGGGTGTTACATTCTTTGTCAAACTAATAAACACCCTTTCTCTAGAGAGACACCACTGGCATGCTTGGAATGCTGAGTCTATATATAGAAAGAAGATGAATAAGGAAGCCATCAAAAAAAGCATGATTGACTTTTCATAAAGTTTACTTAGACACAGACTCCTATAGAATCCTGCTGAGTTTTTGTACATGATTAATCTAAATAACATGCTTTCATTGTGCTATTGCCATAAACCATGAGAAATGTTGTGTTTTTACATTTTTAATTCCTCAGCCTCAGACAGAATGAAAGTGCTATGCCATTATTAAGTTTTCTACCATATGTTCTAATTTAGGCAGTCTCCTTCCATTGCGATTTCTTTTCATCTAATCTAGATAGCACTAAAGCTGATCTGTTACATTTCTTGAAAAATTAGGATTTCAGTAATTTTTGACAGAAAAATATTTGCATAATCATAAGCACAGAGAAACAATAGGGTCTGAATAGTCACAATAACCTAAAACTTTGGTTTATAAAAATCTGTTGCTTATAACTTAAGCAAACAAGTAACTGGATTAATCTTTCCCAATGTGATGAATCTGATCCAAAATCCCTCCACCCTTCCCTTCCTTAGAGAAAAAACCCCTAACATATCCGTATGTGTGCAAGCACACTCACACACACAGAGATACCACATGAAAAGCCTAGTCAGGCAAATTTCCACTTCATTGGGAAGCTCTAGAAATTCTAACTCTTGAACCAGAACACTTTAAATTTCAAAGGAATGGAAAAAAAGAGGGAATGTCAGCTCCAGGGTGATGTCTTTTGTGGCCTCCTCAAAAAGCTACACCTTTGGCCAAGTTTTCAAGTTTCTAATGAAGTGTCTATGTCAATGCTTAAAAGAACAAGGAGCATAGCTTTAAGAAGTCTGCCTGCACATTCATCATGAGGTAGTATTGCTTAGAACTGTTAGAGAGGATTTTCTCTTGTCAGAGACCACAGTAACAAAGACTCTTCTTGTCAAAGACCACAGTAACAGAGACATCAATCAAGCGTTGAGATGATCTGTTCCTGTAGACGTTTTCACTTAAAAGCCCAGCCAGTGTGCAAAAGGAAAAAGCACATTTGAAGGACCACATGTATGTATAAACCACAAGGAGAAAGACATGGGAGTCTAAATAATGTGATTGTCTCACCAGGATTTGGAACTAACCTATGAGATTCAAGACTCATTTTTCAAGTTTTCTGAAGAGCTGCCATGCTGAGTGCAGGAAATTTATACTTCTCTCCTATCCAGGAAAGACAGAAAGAGGATGAATCTTGAGTAGCTTACAAAGCTTACGTTATGGCTGCAATCATAGTATAAGAAGTAAATTTTGGTATTTGGGGTCAGTAGACATAATTTTTCCAATTTATTTCTCCAAACTAAAAACATGCTAAAAATTAAAAACCAGAAGACTTGAAACTGATTTAAAGAATAAAAATACAAGAAGTTCAGTGCTCAAAGTGATGGTTCTGAAAACATCATCTCAAATGTAACTTTTTCCCAAGGAACTAAGGTAACATTTAATGATAATAAACCAGAATATTTTCATGAATACTCACACACACAAAAGAGACAGCCAAAGTTGTCTGCCCTCTAATTTTGGATACCACATTAAAAGTACTTAAATATCAGCCCCAGTTTTTCAGAGGATTTGACTGCCTGCTCTGCTAACCTGGACATTCAAATTGACTAATAAACAAGAGCTAACCTTTGTGAGAAATCAATTTGAATTGACTTGTCTCAGGTCAATAACCATTAGTCCTTGCTATTGAAACAGAACCTCTGCATTTCTTCCTCTCTTCACTATCAGATTTCAAATTTGTAATTAAAATGGCACTTCCCAATGTTTTTACAATACAAATAATAACCCTTCCTATGTCTTCTCGTACTAAGCAATTCCTTTAGTTTTACCTTTCACCACTGCATGCTGCCCTCTCCTCACAAACTAAATCAGTCTTTCTAGTTGTTGCACTCACCTCCAGAAACTCAATGGTACAACCCATATCACTCTTTGCCCAATCATATCAGCCTGTCTAATAAAGTATATTTCATCACCTGCACAGTTTAGCTTGCAATGCACTTAGACCATTATCCCAATCTAAAAGTGGGTATTCAATTTTCATGCATTTGAAAGCCTTTGATCTTCAAATGTTGCTAAGTCAAGACAAAACTGTTTGTCAAATTTATGTGCAACTGGTTTCTTCTCCCAAAAGCTTCATTTCTGGGACAAACTTACAACTGGGGGGAAAAAAATGGTCCTGCTCTCATGGATCCACTGAACAAGCCTCACCACACACTGCTTAAAATTTACTTATGAAAGACCACACTATAAAAGCAGATTCAGTTTTATATGACAGTTTTCAGGCAATTTCTTCCAACTGCATCTTGCATTTTTATTACTCCCTTACACTTGCTTTTGAATGGAAGAAGCAAAGCAAGAAGCCTCACAAACCAGTTTAGTAGAATGCTTTGCAATTCAGGTAGTGACTGGGAAAGGAAAAAAAACCCACCACTTGGTGTTAAGTCTAGAAACTGGCATCAGGAGTCTGTTAAGTTATGGCAGAGTACTGAAGACTGATAGGGAAGAGACAATTTTGCAACACTTCAGGAATAAAAAAATCCAGATACATCCAACTGAAAGATCATGACAAAAGTGGCTACAATTTTAAATTAACAAAAAATCTTAGAGGTTTATCTATACAAATTCAGTCACAAGGAATTACAAGAAGCCAAAGAAAAACACATTCAAAAAAGAGGACGACTAGGTATGGTTTAGATTCAATGAATTCTGAAGTAAAAGGGAAAAAGAGATGAAATTGCTGTTGAGTAGATCAGACATCTGAAACTTCCATCTTGCAACATGGGATGTGCTTGGGCAAATATACTGCGTAGGACTGTGAAAGGCATTTGGGTCTCGGTTAAAGTACTGCAGCTAAAACAAAGACCATTGGAATGATAGTCACAAGTTTTTAGCAAGACTATTTCTGGCTTTTTCTCATAAAACAGTGACATCTCTACCCAATGTACTGCAGTGAGTTTGACACAAAAAAGGCAGCAAAACCTAGGGCAGCAGAGACATTAAAAGAAGAGATGAGCTGGAAGAGAAAATGACAAGGATTGAGGGAAAGTCAACATTACTAAACAAGCATGATGTTCACTTATCTTAAAAATTTGCCACATCTACTGCAATTTATCAGATTTGTAGAGAATGTTTCAGGACAGTATTTCCAATTTTTCCCTCCTCTTATTATACGTTCTTAACTCATCTGGAGACCCTCTCTAAAAAGATGTATTTGATTTGGCTGAGATGGAGCTTGTTTCCCTGTAACAGCCCTCAGAGTGCTGAGCTTTGCATTGGTAGCTGGAAAGGTGTTGATAACACCCCAGTGCTTAGGGCACTGCTGAGCAGCGCTGGCACTGCATCAGTGCCTGATCTCTGACCCTTCCAGCAGTAGGATGGAGGTGGCCAAGGTCCTGAGAGGGAACACAGCCAGGACAGCCAACTCAAACTGACCAAAGGGACATTCTGTACCATATGAAGTCTGCTTGGCAATAAAAGCTAAGAGAAAGGACACAGCCAGGACAGCCAACTCAAACTGACCAAAGGGACATTCTGTACCATATGAAGTCTGCTTGGCAATAAAAGCTAAGAGAAAGGAGGAAGAAAAGGGGGCAGGCATTAGTTATTGCAACATTTGTCTTCCTGGCCAACCACTACACATACTGAAGACTGGCTTCTCAAGAAGTGTCTGGACATCCCCTGCTGATGGGAAGTACACAATAAATCTTTGTTTTCCCCTGCTTTCATGTGAAGCTTTTGCTTTACTGAACTGCCTTTATCTTGTCATATGATTTTTTTTTTTCTCTCATTTTCTCCCTGCCCTGGACTGCAAAGGAGGGGAGTGACAGAGCAGCCTGGTGGGCATCTGGTGTCCAGCCAAGGTCAACCACCACTGAAGTCAAGGAAAGTTTTCAACTAGGAAAAGTATTTTTATTTAAGGAGCCTAGAAAAAGTCTCCTAGCATCAAAACTTTTGTTCTAAATTTTGAAACAATCTTTTTTTTCTGTCTGTCAGTGTTTTAGTAGCAGAAATACACTCAGAACTACAAGAAAGTTCAACTCTATTTTAAACACAATTTTCAGGATTTTCCTCCTTTAAATTCAAGAGCATAGATTTCTTAATAAAAGCAAAACTAAAATGCTCATACATTTCTCATACACTGGCCTCATGCAATGCTGAGCAGTTCAGCCTCTTTGTACACCTAGCAGAATATCAGCTGTACTAATACTACTTGTTGACAGGACATTAAATACTACCTTGTCATTCAAATTTTACCAAGCCAGCTGAGACAGCTTTAATGCCAAAAATACTCTCTGGTTTCTTGCATATTAAACTAATTTACAAATAGGTTGTATGTTCTTAATTTTCTTGTAAGGCATGTTATACAAAAGTGTAAAGATGAGAACAACATTTAGTTACCAATACATATCAGACTATATTCACTGACAAATATTTGTGTATAGGTCTTGCAATTTTAATCTGTTGGATGAAGACAGGACACCAGGGGAATTAAGGTATAATATTTTAAAACCTTTTAGCAGCAAGCTTCTGTTTTGCCAAATAGAGTTTTATTGAAAGCTAAACTAATTTTCTGAACATTTTTAAAGCAAATGCTCACTACTTGTGGATGAGGACTTGTTTTCAGATATGTTTCAAAGTTAATAAAACTCTCAGCTTGGTTTTCTGCTCTAATGACAACAGGTTATGCTGTAATGTCCCTCTTTAGATAAGTCATTGTTTATTTACTACTGAAGTAAACTCATGTTCAATTAATGCTTTTGTTCTAGGCAGGCACATTCAAGCTCAAGTCTCCTTCAGTAAGTCTTTTCTTAACAACAAGCATAGATAAGTCAAATTCAAACAAGATCTCAATTTCAAATTACAGAAATATGACATAGAATTTTCCAAGGTTTGCTAAACAATAACATTCCCAGGTAAAACATCAAATGTTTGTCAATGTCAACGAAACAAATGAGGGGAAGAAGCATGAGTTGGGAAGAATTTAAGTAGTGCTTAACTTCACACCTTCTCAGATCCCAAAACATTTAACTAGCTCCAAATGATAACATTAAGAATGTTCCATAGTTCTGAATATTACATGAGATACTTAATAAGAGCAATTACTATCCACATGAAGAGAAAAGGGTCTGGGAAAAGGCCTCATCTTGAGATATTTATCAGGATAAAAATACAAAAGCTATAAAGAAGTGGAAGCATTTGACACTAATTTTTAATAGCAGTAAAACATTAAGGATTTCCACATGTGCTAAGATATCTGAATGAAAAAGAAAATTATTTGGACTACATTCAGTGTAGTTATTTCAACTCTGTAAAAAAATCCACATATCTCAAAGAAGAATTTCCAGGAACACAGGTAAAAAGTGATTGGTATCAAATAATATCGATGCGCCAATTTTGCATTTAAGACCACTAACTTCTACATACCAAGACTTATTTTTCTACTCATGTATGCACTAGAAGTGTGATCACTCCTTAAAAGCAGGATGAAATAGCACTAAAAGACTCTTTCAGTTCGGTGCTTCTGCTGGTAGCCATCAGACCATTTAGAAATATTGGCTACTCTGTACATATATTTTTTTCCAGATTTTTTAAGATACCTTTGTGGTCTGTGAGTGAAGAAGGAAAAATATTTAAGTATCTGATGACAACCTTTTCTTATTGGAACATCTTCCCTTTCAACTATAATATTTGCCTATAAATTAGACGAAGAAACAAGATGTCAAGTGAGAAAGCAATCAGACCCTTGGGATTAAAGGAAACATTTTATCATTACTGAAATACCCAGGGATCATTAACCAAGAGTTAATGAAAGAAAAGGAGACCAGGTTTAGGATATGAGAACTTAAAACCAGGTCTCAAACACAGAAGAAATAATACCACTTGGCAAAAAATTAGAAGCCCCTCGGTTTAGCAGATCCAAATGAAAGATCATGAAGATGAGGTGAAAAGAAGAGGCTGGATGTAGAGCCTATGGCAAAAAAAAAGCACCAGTTCATGAAAGGCAAACTTCTATGCTTTGGAAATGATTCGGCATATGTATGGAATCAAAAATACCTGGACAGCAAAGCATGGAATGATGTACTTTTGCTGTCTGACATGGTGGAAAGGGAAAAAATAAACCAGGAAGAAAGAAATCCTAAGAACGGTTGAGAAAAGACCCCAACAAAACACAATGTCTTGAAGACTGAAGCTACATGGCAGAAGGCCAGTGGTGTCAGAGTAGGAAAAGACTGAAGATGGACTACACTTACAACAGAATGAAGCCCGACAGATGGAAGGCGTATCAAGGGCCGCCACCGACGCAGACGGATTGACGGACTGGGAGCCTTTGCAGGACCTACATGATTACGTTTGGCCCAGGAGAGGGATGCAGAGTGACACAAAGGTGAAGCCTTCGTTCTGCTGTGGCTAACCTGAGGCTGCGATGAGCATGGTGGTGAAGACAGCGAGGACGATGACGACTACATAAACATTAAAAAAGAACATACTTAGCCCACTTAAACTTGAAATAGCATCCCTGCAACTGCAGCAAACAGCAACTGCAAAAGTGACCACTATTGAGTATGCTGTCCTTTAACTGCTCAAATCACACAGATAACAATCAAGAATGTGTTGACTTCGTATGAGAAGACGAAAGAACACTGCAAAGACATTGTTCAAATCTGAGCTTTATAGTCAGATAAGCTAGAGGTTATTCACACCCAGGGAACTTCACAATACGAACACAAATTAACTGACTCATTCAAGAGACAGAGTGTTGGAAAGTGAGGAGGGAGGGGATTTAAGCATCATTTAATGGAAGAAATAGTTAAGAACAGAGGAAGAATCAGTTTTGTCTACAGCTACAAAAGCTGTGAGCAACAGTTCTTTGGCAATTTGGGAAAGCTAGATTGTGCTACTCTGGGATTTAAGATTAATCAAGTAACTATGGTAACAGAACCCAGAGTTTCTTTACTGTTCCATGTCTAACATAAAAGGAAAGCAAAGGAAAAGGGAAGCTTACCGTGGTGAGGTATGCAACTTCCTAAGTTTTTCACCTATTCTTCTAAAATAGCAGGCCAGTGGCAGTACTGCCATTAACACTCAGGATCCCTTTAGTATCCGTGGAAGCAGTAGGACTATGTTAAACCATTCAAATTGTTACTATTAGAAGAAAGACCATAGAAGTATTAAAAATGACTCTCAGCTCCAACTGACAAAATTATAGTAAATATATTAAGACCAGAAAGGACCATTGTGATGATTTAGTTTTGATCTTCTGTCCCACACAGGCCACAGGACAAAACAAGTTCAAGTTTTGCTTGGATCAGAGCATACTCATAAAACAAAAACAAACATTCCAGCTTAACAATTTCTTTACTACTGAAAAAAAATCAGAACAAATAAAAAATTCCATCAGTCCTGTCTATAGCTATAGAGACAATAAGTACCATATTCATACAGTTTACGAAAATTCATAATAAATGAAAATGCAACCTTTTTAGTCCTGTTCAATGATGACATAACATGAACAATTGATTACACAGTGCCAAATGGGGAGCTCATCTTCAGCATTTCATCCCCTATTATCTTGGAATATATTAAAAAATCTCAGTGTTATCTAGAGCCTTTCTGAGAACCCCTCTCCTTCTGTCAAGAAATGAAGTTAATCTTTTGTGCCAATTACACAGCTTTTTTTTTTATTTAGCCTCAGAAAAACACTCCTTTGTTTGAAGCTAATGTAAAGGGTGATCCAGATTGTCCTGTGTTGATGTCTTGTGCTTTACTATCTCTTGATCTTTTTCCACTGCCTGGAAGTTTTGGGTGTATTTTAATCTGTGAATCATGGAATGGTTTGGATTTGGGGAACTCACCTAAAGATCATCCAGTTACAATTCCCACTGTGGGCAGGGACACCTTCCATTACACCAGGTTGCTCAGAGTCGCACCCAAATTGGCCTTGGACACTTCCAGGCATGAATCATCCACAACTTCTCTGGGCAACCTTTTCCATTGCCTCACCACCCTCACCGTAAGGAACTTCTTCCTGATGTCTAATCTAAGCCCACTGTTTTTCAGTTTGAAGCCATTCCCCTTTGTCCTGTCACTACATGCCCTTGCATAGTCTCTCTCCAGCTCTCTTGCAGGCTCCCTTCAGGCACCTGGAAGGCTGCAATCTGATCATCCTGCTATTGTCTTCCCTACCACTGACAGACTGTTTAATAGCACAGGTCTTAGAACCAATCCCTGCAGAGATCCACAAGCTAACACAGTAACTCATCACTGACACCCCACTTATCTGCCCTGAGACCTGCCAGGTTAGGGCAGGCAGAATAAAAACTGCAGTTGCTTAAGGTATGTCCCAAATTATGCATTCACTGGAATGACTCCAGCAGGGGCTGTGAAAATCAAGCATTAGATAGCTTATCTGAAAAAAATTATTTTCACTCTGATTAGTCAAAATAAGTCACTGTAGTGCCAGTCAAAATGATTTACTTTCTTTGTATTATTTATTTCTGAAGCAACTAAACGTAGTTCACTTTTTTCTTTTTCCTGTCAAGAGTGGGACAATGAATTGGTTCTTTCTGCTCCCATATTGCTGACCTTAAAGAAGGAGAATAGGGTTAGGAATTCTTCATAAAGAGCAAGCATCAAGTACAGCAGAAACTATAGAGCTCAAAGACAATCATGGAATGTTACCAAGTCTCATAACCTGTCCAGAGAACGCAGTTTTCTACAGGTTTGTCACAGTTTGGTTTTTTCTTTTAATTTCCAGCATTCTGATCCACCCCCTACATCTCAGCAGCTCTTCATAAAAGAGGACAAAATTAGAAAACCTCCAATCCAATAATGGAACTACATGAATAAAAATGAATTAAGCAATGACAATACTTCTGCAAGACAGAAAGGCTTACAAGAGTTTAATGGCTGTTACAGTCTACCTGTACTACTGACTGGGTTTTTTCATATTCTTCACTTGAAGAACTGATCTAAAATGAAGCATTTTATGTTTAGATAACGTATCAGATGGCTTTAGAAACGATTTGTTCTCAGCTTCCTTAAGAAAATTTCTAAAGATGACTGATAAAAGACTGCTTCTAGAATTCCTCATAGTCCACAGACCTCCCAATGGAGGGAGGAACCTATAAGATTAGAACCTGCTGTCAGGCAGAAATTTAAGAGCTTTGCTGACAAGACAGTTCATGATAAAAGGCAAGAGACACTTGTATGTTTTACAATTTTGTAAGTTGCTGCCATTACAACAGGCAGGATTGATAAATCTTCCAAGATTCAGAATTAGAGTATCTTTTTAGTGAGAAACAGTTAAAAAAATGAAATCTAAAACCTTGCTGAGAGTATGATACTCTGATGTATTACATTAACTGGAAGCTGTTAAAATGTATACTTTTGCTCTGAAAATTCCTATTTTTTTAGGACTCCTGTATAATTACTGTGAAACCATTTATAAGATTTTAAACAATACCAAATTTAAGAATTGTTTAACAGTACAGGGATGACCACAATATTGAAAGATTTCTTTTTAGAGAGCTTTTTTTTTAGTTTTGTTACCATTTTTACCACAAGTCTATAGTTCTACCATTCTTCTTTATTGCACTTATTTGTCTTTTGGCCAATATTATTAAAATAATGAGAAAATACCAAAAATACTCCTTGCCTGAATGTAACGAGACCAAAAAATACTTTAGCTTTTCAAAACTGAATTTAGACCATAGAATGCCATTTAGGGAACTAGTATTTTAGTATTTCTAGTTAGAATTTGTTCTGATTTTTACTTCCATTCATTGAATCTTTTTATCCTTTGTCTCTGGTACCAGTGGATCCCCCAGTGAGATCAACTAAGAGACCAAGAAACTTCCTCTCCATTGAAAATACACTTTTGCATCTGTAAGAGTGAAATTTCAGCAGATAGTATATAGGAATTCTGGAAAAGAAAACTCAATACTGGATTGTGGCTAATTAACAAGGCTGTAATAACCAGAAAATTCTATGCATTGTTTTAATAATAAGCACAAATTAAGCTATGTGAACTGAAGCTGTTTTCAAATGAATATTTAAAAAATATTAAATTGGAATTACATGTCAATATTACTATGAAATTAATGTTAAAAACACATCTCCAAAAAAGAATACAGTCATACATTTCACATTTAATTTAAAATATGGAAGATAAATCCTAACTTGAGACACTCTAGTCAAACAACATTTATTAACAGCTAGAAATTGCAGAAAAGAGAGAATTAGTCTAACTTTGCAAGAAGAAAAGATCACAGGAGTGTATTCCTGTGCTGAAAATTATAACAGGTCAAATATCTGAAGTGGTAAAACAAAAGCCCTGAAATAGAATTGAATGTTATTGTCATATAAACCAGTAAGCACATCAAGTTAATTGTCTGAAATGCAAAAAAATACATTATAAAGAAGTTAAAAGCTTCATGGAGTAGGTCCAGAAAATACTCAGGCAATTATCAACTGCCCCAACCCAAAACTTACTCCTATATATAGCTATTACTAAATTCTAAGATCTAAATGGAATCACATACAAAGTTTGTCAGGCACTAAGAGCTGTGCTTTTGCATGTACCTAAAAGTGCCTAAGTTTGATAGTGCCAAGGAGCTCAAGGGTTGGTTCACACCCAAACCTGTCAGGTTCTAGAAATAGGAATCTGTTTGCTCATCTTGTTTGTGGAACTCAATCCAGCAAATTATTTCAGTCCATGTGTAATGCACTGAAGACCTGACAGCAGAAAGGAGCATCTGGTATTGCATGACCATTTCTAAAAAACAGTACGTATTATTAACCTGCTAGAGGGTACAAAAATTCATCTATCTGGAAACTCAGGTTCAGAGCATCCTCACAGTGGAAAGTTCAAGCCCATGCTACCTTCCTCTTTGGAAGCTTCCCTGCCTATCAGGTCACAACCTATGGTGGGAGAGGGGCTTTTCTTCTTTCCTCCATTTGGAGGTTTTGTCACTGTGCAGAAAGAAATGCCAGCTGCACTGGGACAGAGATAAAATGAGCTTGAACTGCATAACAACACATCTAGAAACTTGGGAAACAGAAGGAGATAGCATACTTTCAGTCCTGGTCATTGTTTCATAGGCACAAGCCTGGGATCAGGGGCCCTGGCACATATTCTGCATCTGCTCAGTTGCATTGATCCATGAGCATGCAGGGACTCCTCCCAACATGCTGTTCATCATATAGTTCCCATACAGTAATCCCTGCAGCAGAGATGGAAGAAGGTTGAAGCAACAATAAAATGTACAACTTTTCCAGCCAAGTGGGCAATATAAGGGTTATTACAGTTTTAAGGTTATTCTTAGAGAGGGTGTACTTAGTATCCATCAATCACTTTTCCCCACCACCTTTTGAAGTTTCGTTTTTCTTAAATAATTGCTCAATATTTATTTAAACACAATATTTTAAAGGGTCTGTATTACAGTTAAAACTATGTGCTCTTCTTCCTTAGTCATTACCATTAGTGGGTTTTTTACATGCAAATTAAATCTATGCATCACACTGCCTGAAAAAATCCTCCTTCCTCCTCTTTCCTTCAAAATGTTTCAAATTTCTCAACAGCATTTCCAGCCCATGTTGGTGGTGGTGAAATCTTGAGAGACATTAAGTTCCTTCACGTTTTTATAGATAAGTAGCCAGACAGAGGAGAGGAGGAGGAGTCTGACAAAGGAAGAATCCCACAGAGGCAGAAGATGCTTCATGAGCTCATCTCCAACAATACACCACTGATTTCGCATGAACTAGAGACATTGTGTGTATTTCAACTGCAAGAAAAGCTTGTTGTAGATATTCCATACATGCAACAAAAGCCTGAACAACATGCAGATTCATAAATTCCAGTCCTCACAGACCTAGATTACACACCAAACTGTGCTACATCTGCTAGCAGATCAACATCTGCACCAGTCAGTTTAGTTAGTCTTTCTGCAGCTGGTAAAAAAATATTTACACTATTTGCCACGTAAGTTTAACCTGTGATGAAGAATTGACAATATCCCAAGAGTGCTTCTTTGCTAGACATAAAGGTAAAGACAAGAAAAATAGTGAGATCAGAGCACCCCAAAAAACCTTTCCAAAATTAGTGGTAATTTATCTCTCCTTGAAGATTTTAAATTAAGTTCTATGGTCTATGTTAGGCAAAAGTCAAGCTAGATTATCACAATGGCGACTTCTGTGATCCAAAAACAGTGGAATCACAAAAAAAAGAAAATTTCAAAGGTTAGGGAGCTCTGCAAAAGCTAAATTAACTAGATTTTAAAAATTAAATAGTTATTTTTATCAAATAGTTTTTCCTTCACAGATTTTTTTTCTGAAATAAACTGAACAGCATTGTTGCACACCAAATATTGTATTTTTGGAGGGCTTCCTTGAGCAAAGTCCGTTGATGCAACATCAATTCTCTGAGTAGTTTTAGCCCACTGTCTAGCTTCAGCCATATTGGTAAATGGTGCAAGTCTTAAGAACTGTAAATTCTTTTAAATTTTCTCTTTCCAAATTAATGGTTTGATAAAGAAAAAAAAAAAAAAACAGAGAGAGCCAAATAATTTCCTCTTATGCCTAAGGGCAAGAGGCTGACTGTGAACTCAGCCGTCACCTGTCACCCATGCATACCCTGCTGCTTGCTGTCTCTTACAGATAGTGCAAGAACAGCACAGGAAGCATTATGGATTGGAGAGATGCAAAAACCAAACAAAAAAAAAGAAAACCAAACAAACTTATGGCTGTTGATTGGTAGAGATGTTGGGTGCAAAACTGTAGAAACATTTTTTCACTTGTGTTATTTTTTTTTATAATCTTGTTATTTAAATCCATGGGTGGCTTTATGGGTGCGAATATCCTCTATAGTTATGTTTCATCCTAGGAATCAGAATTCCTTCATGCAGATTTTATGGTTAAGCGTAAGATCCAGAATAACAATTCTACTGTATTAATACCTTATTAGCAATTTGTTCAGTATCGAAATCAGATTAATGCATGTCTCAAACACTAAAACCTTAGATAACATGGCAATGCAAAGAGTCACAGACTAATCAAGCACAATTTCCAAAACATTTCACATGATTCTAGTAAGCTCTTTTTTTTTTACATTTTTACTTTGTAGACTGTAAAAGAAAAAAAGCCATAACTAAAATTTTAGGCAATGTCACCACCTTTACAGTAGAGATTATATGCTTGTTCTCTAATGCTAACTTAAAAATCATGTATGAAACACTTACATAATTGATTTTATATTGTCTCAAGATGCAAATGTTTCTTTAGAAGACTATGGATTATTCAGAAGAGACATCAAGGAGTATGGGTGATTTAAGAAAAAAAAATCCCACCATATGCTCTTGGCAGGAGCAAAAGGGAAGCTCTTTGTTTCTTCTCTAACAATAAATTGTAATGCCCCAGGGAACCAGAGATCTTTGAAAGTTCAAGTTTTATAGCAGTTGGGAACAGAGTGCATTGATTCTACTTAGCTCTTGCCAATGTTAACGACTGTTACTGTGATCAAAGTCTAACTTCGTGCATTCCAAGCAAGATTATAGTTCTCCAGGCACATGAAACAAGTTTACAGACTACAGTTTGCAGTTATGTTTTGAGTTAAAGAAGAAATCAAGCTGTGGTAGTGTTTTTAGAGGCTGCCAACTTCAATTCATGTTAAAAATATTCCTGATCATACTTGTGAACAAAAAGTGTATCTAAGTAAACATACTGATGTGTGCCAGTATTTCAGCTTTTTGTGAATATCTGAGACACGTTCTTATTTGTGATTTTTGACTCTCTCAGTATAAACACCAGTTTTGGTTTCTCCAAAGGCTGATTTTTTAATCAATATTTTTGATAAAGGTCTAATGAGGTGCAAGAATGTTGTTTCCACTTGAAGTAGCAGCTCAGATGCTGTATCTCAGTTCATTCAATTCTGAGCCTGATTTTGCTCAACATACAGTTCTAGTAGCCAAAGCTGTCAGTTGGGAAATAGATGTACAAAGTGTACTAAAATAACCCAAACAGGAGGAGTTACAGAACAAAGGCAGTGTCTTCTGTGCCCTTCCTTAATAGCTGATGTATTTTATTCTGCAGTTCTGTTTTCCCTTATCTTCCTCTTCTTAACAATTAATCTGAAACACTGTAGGTTAAACTTTGTTTAGATGGACATTCTCATTAGCCTCTAAGGAAGAGGAAAGAAAATACATGAATGTAAAAGCTCTCAATTTTCTCCTAAGAATTTAGGTCATGAACAAAATTAAAAGCTCTTATTACTCTCTAGCTAATATCCAACACAGGTCTTACTGCCCTCTAACCAATAACCAGCACAGGTATTTCAAGTGGCCATATCACTTGTGTTTATTTGCTTGATTGAAACATCATTTTGAGCCATGCTGTAGTAACACTTAAACAAATAAACTTCCCAAAGACCACAAATCACAAATCTGCTAAGCAGTAATGCATAAATATTGCTAAAACTCCCGTCTAAAATAAATTTTACCTCCATCACAAAAGTAGTTCCATACGCCACAAGTACCACACGACATAATAAAAAGTTCACTCTATCACTTGTACTTTACATCAAAAAGTGATATGGAAAGCCATTGGCAGCAGTTAGTGATACCTTGATGCTGCACAAACAGCCTGCCAATGACTTAACAGCACAATTATTTGAGTACATGCTTTACACAAAAGCTGATCTAAGTCTAGTCTGTTAAACTTTCTTCTCTCTTCCCAGGAGTGTGCCTGTAATCCCCCTGTGCCAGCATTAGCTCCTACAAGGCTACAGGATCAGCTGTTTTAGGAAGCTGTTTGGGAAGCCCATGAAGGTACGGTAGGAAACGAATTCTGCCAATCCAGAATGATTTTAACAGCCACAGATACACACAGCTGGCTAAAACTTTAGATACTATTACCAAAATAGCACTTGAACAGGAGCTAAGCATGTCAAAGCCTTGAGAAATGCAGAAATTGAATACGAATTATTCTCCAGATCCAGTTCCTTGCCTGAAGGCCAATTAATCTTTTAAAAAGATTTCTGTGACATAGCTTGCCATTTTCCTTACTGTAGAATTGAGCTGTAACGAAGCAGAGTTGCAAAAGTGCTGGACATAGATGCCAGTAAACTGAAAGCAGAACAAAAGTATCTTCTACTCATATTATTATATTCACATATTAAAAAGGTCATTTATTTCAAAAATTAGTACTGATAATATTTTATACCTGGAATAACTTCCCTGAAGCATGTAATTGTTTAATTGAGCTAAACAATTTCTACTGGCTTGTTTCTATACAAAGTGTGCCTTTTCATTTTCCTCCTCTCCTACTCTCACAGGCAACTATATAGTAATTTTATATTATTAATGCAAATAAGGGGATACTATACAAGATAAGTTTCTTCTCCAACTCCAATTTCAAAATTTATTTACTCTGCAAAGGACTCTAGACCTGAAAGTCTCTTTCATTTAATAACATGTTTTCCTATTTTCAAAAAATGTTCCCCTCAGATTTTATGATCTGTTACTTGCAAACAGTTACTACAATTGTTTTGAAAGTAAGGAATGCAAGACAGCAATACAAAAAAAAAAAAAAAGTTAGATATGAACCTCATCCTGATCACTCCTATAAATTGGTACTTTTCCTCCTTCAAATATTGCCATAATTTACTTACTATCGATCACTGTTGATTAGACAGCTAATGCAGACCCACAAACTGCCATTTTAATATTTTTGAAAGGTTGTGGTTTTTCAAAGGGAGAGGGTGTTTTTGGTTTCTTTTAAGAGGGTATCAGAAATGTGGAGGTGTGTGGCAGTACAGGGTTTCAAAGCCTATGAACTGCTCAAAGAGGCAGCAGAAGAACAAGAAGGGAAAAAATCCCAAACGCAAAACAAAAGGGAAAACTCAAAGGTGGCTCAGCACAAAACAGTAAAATAAGGATCAGATTAAAAGTGTGCAGTTTTGCAAAGAAACAGGTTCTATTTTCCACATCTTAAGACATCCTAGATATTATAAATATAAGTGTATGCTCAGCAGAAGACTCATGGCGAATAAAGAGGATCTTGAGTATCTGGCATCAATTCTCTTCTAAAGAGTATCTGCAGTTCAGGAGGTGTCACACAGAAAAGAGTACACTGGATCTGTGAAGCTTTAAGGTAAAGACCTAGATACTTTATTTTTTTTGGCAGCTTTGGATATTAAATACCTGTCATTTGAGAAGGTGTAAGCTTCAACAGAAATACTGTTATAGGAATCTTACATTAATTGCCCTCACTGTGGTACTTGAACACGCAACCAGAATCAAATTGCCCTTGAAGCCAACAAGACACTTTGGTGGAATCATTCCCAGATCTTACTGCTTGCTACCAAAGTAATTTTAAACAGACCTACATTTTTTACACAGAAATATCCATTAAAAAGTACCCATAAGACTGCTTTAGCTATTCATTTGCTCCACTATAACAATAAAGTGAGACATGGAGCCACACAATCCAGAAGTACTAACAGAACCTGGTCCAAAACCTGGCCTGAAGGATTAAGTACAAGTTTACAACCCTTTTAATTAGCACACTTGAAATGAATTATCAAAATAAAAACTGCTTAACAGTTCTTAAAAGTTTAATCTCCTTGAAAGAAAAAATCTCTTATTTTTAAGAAAAGTAGGTTTTTTGTTTTTTGGGTTGTTGTTGTTTTTTTTTAAATTAAACAAATTAATCACAGCTACCAAACTTGGGAAGACTCTTAAAGCACCCATCAAAGCAGATCATTCTATAGTTTTCAGCTTCAATCTACTTAGCAATTCATCCTCATGTTCAGCCAAAAAGATCCTACAGTAATGATACATCCCAGAAACAAACTGATCACTGTAACTTCCAGCAGTCACCATCTGGAATCTAGAAGCCCACTACAAGTAACATCTAGTCAAGTGTGAGGTCTTTTCCCCCTTAGAAGAACTCTTTAAAACATACAAAATTTAGGAGAAAAAAAATCTGATTACAGATTATACTAAGAAACAAATCCTACCCACCAGACAAGATGACAAAATACACAGATACTAGGAAGATGGCACTACTTTATGCTATTATAATTATTTTATGCTATTACTTCCGATTTTTATTTTTAGTTAGACTTGCTTTATTTTGAGGTTTGAAATTCTTATGTATGTGAAACAGAAAAAAAAGTAGCAAATGCATAAGCATATTGTAAAAACTAAGTTGCCACTGAGATTGTAAGAAAAGTCTGTAAAGACAGAGCAAGACTGTCAAGGGCAATCAACAAATAAAGACTTTACTCAGAAGTATTACAGACTGAATCTTCAAATATCTGAAATATCAGAACCCAGAAAAAAAAACAAAACAAAACAAAACCAAACCCACCAAACAGTATTATCGGAAGAGAACCTGTCTGTACTCTGTGCTGTTTTTGAACCTTCTGCAGCTCACGATTCCAAAAAATTTAGCTTTATCTCAATCATATGATGGTGTGTTTTGCATGGTGGAAGGAACATCCTTCCTTCCTAAACAAATCAGTGGAATTGACTGCTATCCATCCCACTTTTGGAAGTTATTCTGTCTAACACAGATTAATTTAAGCAAGACTTTCTAAAAATGTGAGTGGACAGTAGTATGCAATACCTATCTAAGGGACAGAATACCCGCAGAGCAGGCTTTTCTCATGAAGAACACAAGCCAAGTCAATCATCCAAAGAAAAAGTAGGCCTGCATGTTTTCTTAATCTTTAAATCTACAGGAGACCTAGAAGAGACTTTTTGTTCACAAAGCACTAATTATACAGCACTTACTATCATCAAGAAACTAAGTAAACCACTTGACTCAAAGGAAATATTTCTGTGCAACATGCCTTGGCTATTTGGACAGTTGAGTGCATGGAGGTCAAAAATCCCAGTCACAGGAAGGCAACCATGATTCTTTCCAGTGCTCTTAAAGGAATTTAAATTCTCAGGAAAGTAATCGTAAAAAGTACAGAAGTGCAGGAGGAATAGGATTCTCTTTTTTCCTTCTTTCCCAAAAGGTGCTAGAAATCCTCAACTTACCCCACAGGACAAGTCAAAAACCTCCTATGACCTGCATATGGTAACTTCAGCACCTCTGCAAGATCATGCTGTTTATCAGTCCCTTCAATCACTACATGGGAAGTACACAGTAACATATAAAATGTACCCATGGAAGCAAGAAGAGATTAACTCACTTCAACTCTCAATTACACTTCTCAGCACATTCATGTCTCATATTTTGTTTCACTTAAAAAGAATTTTAAAGTAAAGCAAATCCTCAGGTACCAATGAATGGGGAGGCCTCGCTGCCTTATTTAACTACCATTTGGTAGGACAGGATTTCCAGGCAATTTGATGTCCCAGTAACAAAACTTGTTTATTTCTTCCCTCCTTGGTTGATGGATGAGAACTATTCTGAAAAAATGATCCTGGGAAATGTATTCAGTCTTTGTACTATTTCAACTTTGAAAACAAAAAGACAGGAAAAAAGTTATTTCACCAGTCTAAGGAATATCCATATTGAATTACTTACAGATAGAGTTATACAAAATGGAATAATTAATAATTGGCAAGGAAACTAGCTATTCAATATCTGTGTTTAGGCATGGTTGCTAAGATATCTTGTAATTTTTTATTATGAAAAAAAGTCTGAATCTTTCCATGCAATTATCAATCTTTTGTATTGTGGTTATCTTGATCAGGAAACAAATTAATTAGTGGAAGTTCAAGAAGCTAACTGTCCATTATTAGGAGATTCCATTGTCACTTAGATGCTTCCTGAATCTTCATGAAGACTCTCAAAACACACGCCCCTTGCATTTTCTTTCCCACCCATTCAATAATATCTGTCAGAAGAATGCAGAGATAGATCATTCCTTACATGAACCTCACAGTACATCAAAATAACTAATGAACTTTCTCCTTCACAAGGCTCTTAGGAAAAGATTCAGTCTTCAGCAATTTTTGGAAT